>JAQFXM010000113.1:0-72887 GCA_034693345.1 Entomobrya multifasciata
TGTGTGACGGAATTTAACGGTCAACTTTTTAATTGGCTGTTGACCGACTGAACTTTGTTCAATGTTTTTAGAATAGTATAAACAAATTTTAATGCATACATGGACTGTGACTGTGTTACCCACTATGCCTACATGCACATAATTACCATTCATTCATGCATGTAAGATATATAGCTTTTGAGAGACTGCCATTTTACAAGACTTCTTTCACGATATCCTTGATTGACATTATGACTTACCCCAAGCAATGAAGTACTAAAAGGCCTTCCATTCCATATAATGCAGTAGACATTGCATCATTTTTGTAATTGGATATTTTTATCCCATGAGTGATTGTCTTAAGGAACAGAGAGTGATGGTAGGTTTAATTCAAATGCAGCATAACGAAGATGATATTATAAAACATTTCGTGCAGGGAATCTTTAGTTCTTCCTCCAAGAAAAAGGAAGTATTTCTCAACAAAAAGAACCTTGTATGGAAGGTGAAAAATCTAAATAACCAAGATAGTCAGCCTAGAGACTTGTAATTGCATTCGGGTTCGATTATTTTAAAAATTAAAAAATACACACGCATGTGGCTTCGTGTGAATGGAGTTTATTAGTATTTTTAATTTATAATACATAATTATTTTAATGAGAAAAAAATTAATCGAGAAAGATCTCGTGACAAATTTACCCTTTTACAAGTTTATTTATTTTATAAATCCTCTGTCTGACCTTAACATTAGCAAAATAACGGCATGTTTGTCCTAATAATTTGTAAAATATGGCAAAATAAATATACTTTTTTTGAAATAGCGAATCAATCTCTGTCTAGCTCTCCGAGTCTGAAAGTCTCTGATGCAACATTTTATGCGCCAAGTTGTATCAGAACAAAACAAAGTATGAAATCGTAAACCGAGAGATGCGCAGCAGACGATCCAACTTTCTAGTATTAGAATCCCAATTGTACAGTGGTTTACCACTTTGCCACTTACCATAATCTTTTTAAACAAAAGTCATCAATAATAAACTAAAGAACAAAAATGGTTATATTAGTATTACCACATTAGCATCTAAGACACTTTTTACGATGATACATCAATTGTTCAATTATAAGCATGGTTGAACATGCCAATTTTTTAGTGTTTTATGACAGCAGTGCCTTTACGTCTCGCCGTTGCGCGTCTCGAAGAATTACCACAACATGCATTCTTTGCATAGCTTGGTGTTTTTCAGTGTATGATATGGCTTTCTGGCTCAAAGTTTTCCACGTTGGTTAGTTTCTGAACGTAAACATGTTTTTCGTTACGATGTTACGAATAACAAGTGGCATGTATTCATTCAAGTAATTCAAATTTAAGCGTCAGCGTCAGTTGTAAATGACATCAAAAAATGGTCCTTTTGCAGTTTTATCAAGTAGCCATTCACGTTTACAAAGAAATTTCTACGCGGGAGGCCTTAAGGATGTCGTAATTTCTTCAGCGAGTCACTTGCCAAATATTTTGTTTTATTTTTTAAAGTAACTAACTGAGATTGCGTGGTATAGGTATAAGTATATAGGTAAACTTGGATATTAGGTAAGAGTTGAATATGGAAATAGGAATTGATGTCTTGTATGATTCATTGTAACAGAAACAGTAACAGCTCTCATCGACAGTAATAGTTGTGGAAAAATTGAATTGTTTACTGTTTTTTGTTTTGAACTCCATATTCTCATAAATATAATCACAGCTGCATCCGTTCTTGCGTTCAAAGCATTCATCTTTATAACTTTGATAGTTCGTAAAAAAGCTATTCATTACCATTTTAGGCTAAGATTACATTGCATAATCTTGAACAAAAGGAAGATCAAATTAATTGGATATTATACGATATATTTGAGGATGAGGATCGTGTAGACGAGTAATTTACTCAATAATGAAATGGAAATGAGGAAAAAATCTTCCTTTTATTTAAAGATGGGTTAAAAGAGATTATTTCGAGCATCATATCAAGATTTATGCATACACTTTACTGGACTTTGGTGGATTAAATAGAATAAAACAAAGTTTTTTACAGTTTTGTTAGTATTGCAATGTTAAGTTTTCCAAAAACCTGAATATGGAATAGCAAAGCAACAGATAAGCTTTATATCAACCGACTGAGCCAACATATAAAATGTTGAAATAATAAAATAGTTATTAAAAAAATAGTAGACTACTCTACTTTGGTACCTGGCCTTCATTAAATGGCGAAATGAGCACGGAACAACTTTTTTGTTTTTTACCTGGTACCAAGTCGTCTATTATGAAGATGTGAATACGTAATTGTACAAAGGTTAAGTTATATTTAGAAATATAGCATGTGCATCAAAACATATTCTGGTCATTCTTACAGAGTGTGATCATTTTTTATTGTTTGGTGCATGCATGCATGGAAAACACTAATTTCCAGGACCATGCATTTTGCAAAGTTGTACATTGCCTGATAAGATGATGTCTAAAGGTGACGATCTACATCTTGCTAAAAGTAAAGCAAACTTGAGCCATATGCAACCTTGCTTGACCATTCACTGGCACGTTTTCAAAACTAGGGATTTCCCAACCTTTATAAAAATGCATGCCTAGTTTGGCTTTCTCACTATTCTATAAGGAATGCACGTGTACGCTAATAGATTTAAATGGCCAAGTTTTAGTTAATATGAAATGACAAAATTCAACTAAATCTAATGTCACCAGCAAGAAGGTTTTTGCTCCTTGATATTGCGCTTGAATGAACAGGTATTCAGTTACGCCTGAAAATTTTACGACCGACGAGTTTTAAAATCTTTCTTTTCTACACGGCAGCACATCATAAAATACGATGCCTATCAAAAACCAATTTTTATTGATAATGATGCAAGTAAGCTCCTACATGCAACTTAAATGTTGGCAATTAATGGGATCAATTCTCCTCGTTCATGTGTCATGGCATGCCATCGAATTAGTGAAGTGAATTTTGTGTTTTTTGTAAGGCAAATGATTTGCATCTGAAGATTTTACTTCAATATTTTATATTGGGGCCAGTTATTGTGTCATGCTAAAGTTGAAGAACCTTTCAACCGCATTGCAATGCAAGGCCTACTTTAATTTCAAACAATTATACTGTTAGAATGCATGCAACTTTATGATACGCTAATTACTTTTATCATGTACTTTTTATCAGTAGGCTATTTTGTTTACAAATAAAATTTAAAATCTGCCGCATGAACAATACTTTTCGAATCTCAACCATAGTATCTATCTGCAAACCACAGAATTTTATGAAGTAAATATTTAGTAATGGAGCAGCATTGCATCTGAATTAATGTATTTCTAAAATGCATAAAATATTATCCGATCCCGAAAACCGGTGAATTCTATGAACAACGGATACGCAATACGTTACAGACCATGACTATCTGAGAATCATAAGTTTTTACTACTTAAGGCGACAAATCTATTGATATTGAATATTGACATGCAGTAAAAGTAAAATAAAGTATTAAAATATACTAACGATGAGTAAAACAAATACCCAGACCCAACAAAAGACAATGTACCCATAAATTAAGAGGTGGAGATGTACACAGCACAATTTGGATTCCATATTGTTCTGGTTTTTACCTCTTAATTCATGGGTACATTGCTTTTTGTTGGGACTGGGTGTTGAGTTCATAATATGACACAGCTTAGTCAAATCCTATAATTCCTACATTGGCGGATCGGGCATTTTTGCAATATAAATCATGTAAACATTCATTTTACATGCTGTTGGGACGTGTTAAGGATTTTTCCTGGAAACATTTTTGAAAGTGTGAAATACGAAGTAAAGTGATCTCACCGTAAAAGAACTCCGTTGTTTTTTACATTTATTTGCATTTCTTATTTCATCTATCAATCTCTGTCGTGTACAAGGTATGAGGTTGTGCAGTTACTTTTTCCTAAAGTACATAATTTTGAAAAACGAAACCATTTACTTACACAGGTATGAGTAGTAGGTAATTTTCCGATGATAATTTTAGCACGTATTTTCTAAAGTAGCCAATATAAATGCACGATTTTTAGAGTTAATAGGCATGAAACTACGTAGTCGTAGTATTTAGTGTGTGTAGATTTGTGTTTTCAAACCCGATCGTATTTGTCTGCTTAATTTTGTATTTTCATTTCCTCACTATAATATCTTACAGTTCATTGAGTCTACGTCTAAAAATACGTTTTCATCAATTTCACAGCATTTTAAATTTGTGCCATGGGCTGTTTAGCAGTCTACTTACGAGTACCCTTTTTTCTTGCAATTCATTTGCAGATCTTCATTTGGCAGCAGTGCACAAAGATTTTAAGCATGTCAGGGTACAATATACTCATAGCCAAATAAAACATCAATTTTGATCAAATTGTAGCCTGAGAGTCTACAATGAGTGATGGGTGATAAATAATGATGTGTAGACTCGAGCTTAAGTGCTAAAGAAATGCATCACCATTTCACATACCTATGCATCTTCCACACAACGACACAACATACAATTTGCAAGTTTTGCAATTTTGCATTGTTCATTGCACGCCCAACATTTTTAGGATTGACGTTGGTTCATCATTTGAGTATCCACGCTTTTCGCAGAAAAAGGTGTTGCTTACTGAGTAAAGTGGTAGTTAAACTGCAAAGCAAATATAGACGGGGGATGCTGGCTTACTACCTGTTGCGATTTTCTAAGGTACTGCGAAAATTCTAACTCTCAAACTTTACCAGTTAATTTGTTTGTCAATAATAATAACCACTATGGTAAAACAAAATTGGAATGCATCAAACAATGCAGCAGAGAAGGTGAAATCATGCTAGTAGAAAACATTGTGTTTAAATACCTTTGTAAAACGTAAACAGCTTCACATCGAAATATATAAGTACAGGTTGTTAGAAAACGGAGAGCTAGAAGTAGTAGACTCTACTCCGTAATAATGCGTCATAGAGTCATCTTTAGTTGAGTAGCACGTTTTATCATCAAACAAGTTCTAAAATATTTTTTATAACCTCATTCATTCATAAAATATCAAGCATAAATCTATTCAAACATTCTAAAGTTGACCATCAATAGATTTGCAATGACGTCTAATAAAAATAGGAGAACAGGCTTCATAAAAACTAAAACATAATAGCAGCAAGTACGGTGATGACAGACATTTCTGTCTCCTGACAAAAAAATCAATTTAATAAATTCATAATTGAGTCTAAAATCTGAGTGAGGATGTGTTTTGAAAGAGGTGATGAATCAAGCGAGTTTAAAGGAAAATTATTGATAATTTCAGCAAATTAAAAATCAATTCGGTAGGTCATGGACAAACAAATATTTGTACGAATGACATTTAAAAAGTTTTAATGGTGTTTTTTCCGACGAAGAACGACCGAAAAAGTGTGAATATGCGTAAATAATAATTTTATGATTAGCAAAAAATGTCTAATACATGAAAAATTTAATTTCTGAATGATGAAGTCATTTTAACTTTTAACTATGGAGGCAGGGCTGGATACAATATTAAATGTGTCAAACTCTTCATCGTTCAACGTGAAAATGATTTATTATAATTACAAGGGCGGATAGAGGATAACTTTTAATAAAATTGAATTTAGTAATTAGCACAATGACTCCATTTTTTGTCAATAATATTGACAATGTACTCGGAAAGTTTCTAAATGGTCTAATTGATTGCTTAAAAGTATTCGTCGAAAGTCATTAGAACGCGTTGTAAACATCATTCTGTGCAATTACTACACGTTTCCAGTGTAAACTATGTTCGTGAGTAACATTAATAAAAAATGAAATACCCTCACTCCTCAGCTCAGCATTCATTTTAGACTTATTATATTGTTAGACAAGCAATTCTGTTTGAGTCATATTAAATATTATAGTTCATTCAAGTGCAAGGTCAAGTTAAAATCGAAACATTCAAAAAAAAAGAATTGTAAAACATGTCAAAATGAACACGCAATATATTATGCAGAGATCAGTTTATACCTTCGTTTTCGCAAACTGATTTAATAGAGGGTATAATATTGTTTGTGCAACACAATAGGGTAATGATATGCTACATTCGCTAACGAAGGCTATTTGAACCAACAAAAAGTCTGGATTATATTAACATTTTTGCTGGTTCATTGTCATCTTCCATGCAATTGAATTCTTTTTCTATTATAAATGTATCTTTAATTAAAAAGTACTACATTTGATATAGGAGTTAAGTCATTAAACAGTTAACAGTAGATATTTAGGGCTTTCATAAAACATGCGATTCATTTAATTCGACTATTTTTAAGATCCCCAATATATACACACTTAAGTGCAGAAATATTGATAGACAGAAATAAGTAGCAAACGAAACTGGTTCTGGAAAAAACTAGCTTTAAAATTGAAAATGTCCTAGTTCACTTTTGATGGGTGGATTATTATGCAATATTTGCAGTACCAACAATCTTTAAGCTCACGTGCTGCAATGTCAATGAAACTGAAACAATTGCATAAATGCTAATCTTTTAACAGATTTACGTCAATAATGAGATGTCCCCAACATTGCAACAATTAATCTTTTGCTATACATGCACCTTATGCTACATATTTATTGTACGCATTACACATACATTACCAATCAAGTTTAGATTCATTTGATCCTGGTATTTCTGGCTTTGGTTTCTCGTATTGAATTGAATTCGCCAATTAAATCCTTTCACCAAAAATACTTTTTCGTATCATTCATAATTTTTTTAATTACTAAAATTAGGTATATTTCTGCTAAAAGTATGCGAATACAGGATTTTAAATTAAGTTTTAATGATGTAGGAGTAAAAATTGGATTTTTAAGCATGATTGGTTAAGAATATATTTGCTCTACGAAACACAAATTGACATAATGAGTCTTATTTTGTTTCTTTAAAAACTTTACAGGAGATGGGATCGTACAACAGAGGATTTGAATTCGATAATGGAGGCGTTACCCAAGCACAGAATCGATCCCCTGATGGCAAAATGACGGCAAAGGTACATAAATCAGCTATAATTATTACGTTATTTTGTAACTCAAAATCACACGAATTCAAACACTTCAAAAGAATCCTGCTGAAGTATCAATTATAAGTATGAAGCATTAATTTTATGAATGTTTTTTTACAGACTGTAGAGGGGCTACCTGAAAGACAACAGTGGGATAAACCAATCGAGTTCCTTCTCTCATGCATTGCCATGTCCGTCGGTTTGGGAAATGTTTGGAGATTTCCATACACAGCTTACTCAAATGGAGGAGGAGCTTTCCTTATACCTTACCTGATTGTTTTGTTTTTCATTGGAAAACCTGTAAGCCACACGCCACACTAAAGCGTTAATAATTGTTATCAAATGCTCTATATTTTGCAAACGAATTAATATGCGCTCGTTATTTTTTGTAAATAGCTATATTTCTTGGAGATGGCCATTGGTCAGTTTTCAAAGAAAGGTCAAGTAAAAGTTTGGAAGATGTCACCTATTTTCAAAGGTATGCCAATGTCAAATATCGAAAAATAAATACGCTTTAAAAATGACAATTTGTATACATGTTATAATGGCTGTTGTAGAAAAGTTTAGTAAAATCGTTAGTCATTTCCGATGTATTTAATTGAATGATTTTATGATTGGTATGAATTCGCAGGTGTGGGATACGGATCAGCGTTTGGAACTGCCTGCGTTTTAAGTTATTATTGCTCTCTTATGGCCTTGACCGTATATTATTTCATCCAGTCATTCAACACAGTACTGCCATGGAGTGTATGTAATCCTGATTGGGAAGTTGATCATAACGTAACATGTCTGAACAATGGTACTGCTGTCGAGAGTTCGTACAACAAAAGTATTCCGGAATTGTATTTCAAGTGAGCTCATCATAACACTTAACAAGAAACCTTAGCCTCATTTTTGTGAAAGTTGAAGAATATGAAGGAATTGATTGAACACATAAATACTAATCTGATAATTTATATACATGTACATAGGTTTGATGTTCTCCGTGAGATTGATGATATTTCTGATGGCATTGGACTTCCAGATTGGAGATTAACTCTTTGTCTCCTGTTTTCATGGGCAGTCATCTTAATTTCTCTGATCCGTGGAGTTCAATCTGCTGGGAAAGTTGCATATTTCACAGGTCGAAAAACCGTTAGAAACCGTTACGATTTCAAAAAATAATTTATAACTTCAATTATGGCAAGTGACATATCATTCGACTCGTATAAGTGAGCTATGTATAGACCCGATGTTGGTTTGTTACTTACGGTTTACGGTTACCGTTAAACGCAACCGTTACGATTTCAAAATTGTTATACCGTCACTTATGGCAAGTGACATATCATAATAAACTCATTTATGCATAGGTCTAGTGTTGTTTTGTAACCAGCGGTTACCGTTTAACAGAAAGAACACTCAAGCTACCTAACATTTTTAGTTAAACTGGAAACTGTTGCGACACAACTAACTTGTTACAAATCGCTTCGCCACTTTGCTACACTAAGCCTGATGATGTGCAATGATTTTCTTCAATGCAAAAAAAATCTTCAAATTATCCATCAAATGACAACCGCATCTTTGGCCATTCCATAATAATGCCCAACAATCATGTGTAATTTCATATATTAACCTATTGTATGCTTTATGTTTATGACAGCTCTCTTCCCTTATGTCGTTCTTATCATTCTTCTCATTCGTGGGTTAACTTTGGAGGGAGCCTGGGAGGGAATCTGGTATTTTATTAATCCTCAATGGGAAAAAATCTTGGACCCATCGGTAAATAGGCAGTATTAACTTTGATAATCATTAGCCTGCTATGTGGTTAAAAAATTCATTATGTAATTTACTTTTTGTTAACTAGGTCTGGGGTGCAGCAATCGCTCAGTGTTTCTTTTCGCTCTCAGTAGGTTTTGGACCTATCATCATGTTCGCCAGTTACAATCCCTTTAGTCACAACGTTTACAGGTTAATAATTTGAATAGCATAAAACAGATGTGTATAAGTTTCCAGTTACCCAATACCATTAAAATACAGAGTTATCGTGCCAATGCTAATGATTCTGTCACGTTTTGTGTCAAATAACCAAAATTTAAATTATCCTTTTTAATTTATAGGGACGCAATGATCATCAGTTTGACCGATACTTTCACCAGTCTTCTTGCCGGATTCACTATTTTTGCCATTCTTGGAAATCTTGCTCACAATCTTGGAACAGATATACATTCAGTAGCGGGTAAAGGTCCCGCATTGGCATTTGCGTCCTACCCCCTTGCGATTTCGAAATTTGAGTTTTTGCCACAGGTAAATTCATTATCCCTTTTCCATCCCAGAAATCCCTTATATTATACTTTTTGATTGTAGATTTTTCATACTTCCTTTTTCGTTTCAGCTCTTTGCTGTTTTGTTCTTCTTGATGTTATTCACATTAGGTAAGTTATAAGTACTAAAAATTTAAAATACTAATTATTCGGTCCGAACAAAATTGATCGCTTGCAGATAAATAAATATTTATTGTCTGCAAAAAACACGTTTCGATGGATCGATTGTATCATGCACATAAACGGGTTTATTCATTTGTAGTTTCTTGTAAACAATTAAACACAGAGAAAAGTAATTTACCTTTTATTTGTACATACAATCTTTATGTGAATCTTATTTGAATTTTAAAGGAGTTGGGTCAGCAACATCCTTGGCCGGAGGACTGATCACAATTGTTCATGACCAGTTTCCCAAAACCGACAAAAAATCGATCACAACCATTGTTTGTGTGCTTGGTTTCCTGTCTGGACTTGTTTATATCACTCCAGGCGGACAATGGATCCTCGATTTAGTTGACTACTTTGGTGCCTCCTTCGTAATATACGTAATGGCTACCACTGAAATCATCGGAATCGTTTGGTTCTATGGTCTAAACAATATTTGTCGCGATATTGAGTTTATGTTGGGAGACAAAATTGGTAAAGTTGGATTTTACTGGCGTTTCTGCTGGGGATTTTTCATCCCTGTTGTACTTATTGCCGTATTAATTCATTCCTTAATTGGAATCAAGGATGGAATTTTATATGATGGAAAGCCATACCCAACAGGAGCACTAGGTATGCTTCAAATTATCTTTTCCCTTAAAATAAATTTCATGTAGGTGCATAGTATGTGGGATGAAAACGTAAACTTATCTTTTTGATTTATAATTTACTTTCAGTATTTGGATGGGCACTTGCCATTATTGCAATTTTGTTGGTACCAATTGGCGCTATTCATGCCATTTACACCAGAAAAGCCCAAGGAATCGTTGCGGTAATTTTTTACAAATTGAAATATGAAGCGGACTAATATTTTTACTTTACAACATGAGATACATTTAACATTCATGATAAATGAATTACATATTAAATATATATTTCAGAAAACGAAAAAAGCTTTCAAACCTACCGACGACTGGGGTCCAGTTGAACCACATCTTAATGAAGCATGGAAAAATCTTACTGTAGCAGCCCCAAAAACAAATTACGTGATGGACTGGATGCGTTCTATAAAATCTCTGCTCAAAAAGACGAGTTCATAATGATGAAATATGTTAACTCTCTTCCAGTTCTATAAAAATACAAATAGCTGCTATGTAGCATTATTGATTAATTGCAAATTGTCGCCATATTTCATAAAAATAACTTCTTGTTATTACTTTAAATAGGTATTTGTACAAACTATTTTACCTTGTATGATACCAGAGTATTATTGTATGTTTGTTTTTCGCAAGAAGGAATGAACTCCACTTTTGGTGCAATGCAGCCATTTTATTATCTGTTGATCAGAGTAAATTGTATTCATATTTTGAGTTTTTGACTGATGACGATTGAGAGGAGAATGCTCTTTAAATTGTATTATTGCCTGTACATAAAAATATTTTAACCTTAATATAATTTTATTTTAATGTTATAAAGAACGAAATAAATGTTTAAACGGAGATACTAATAAAAAACTGTTAATACAAGAAATTATTAAAATGACAACATAAAAAATCATTTACAATTCGATGTCAAAACCTTTAAATTAATTGTTTTTGTTTGCTGTATAACACGTATTATGAATCTATCATTCATTACATCACATCATCATATAATCTATTCCGTGAAACAATCGTATTGCGGAAGGTTAGTAAGTTATATAGTACTGGTAAATATTTTGGAGGAACAAAGAAAATATTTCGATGTTGCTGCGAAAGAAAAAATCATAACAAAAGAAGACTTCTCAATTTGGCAGCAGAAAGGTACAGCGTAAGCCGTAGGCAGAATCTATTTTACCATCTATGTATAGTACTATGCTGTTTGCTAGATTGCTTGGCTCTTGGCTGAGGTATGAAAGTCTGTACTCAAAGAGTGTATATGCTTGATATCATCGTGGTATAGTATCTTTTGATCGCTGACAAGGTAAAGGGTATACCATGAAATGAAAAGCCGGTGTTGCCATTGCTTTGTTGCTCATTTCGGCGTTGCATGCACTGCAGTGAGGAAAGTGTGAGGTTTGACGGAAAGATTACAAACAAAAGTTCTTCAGTAAACGCTGACATGAATAAGTAATTCATATTGCCTGAGAGAGAATCTACATTATCATAAGAAGATTCTTTTTTAATTAAATATTATAATCAAAAATCATCAAAATGCCCCAATTCAATTGGATCAGTCTACTTTCAATAACAAAGCATTGAACTAAATGATAAAGCTTTTTAAAAAATTGGAATAAAAATGTTTGACGAAAATTCAGACCAAGATAACTTCGGACTCACTATCGAAGAATTTTCCAAAGCAGTCGTTTTCTCGTTGTGAACTAAAGTGGTGAAAGTTTACCTGTGGAAATTTACACATTCTTCCCAAATAATCAAAATGAAAACGCTGTATAATCTAAATTCATAAAACCTGAAGTGTTGAAGGGTCTTGAATTTTTAAAAACTCAAAGAACAATTGATTTTTGTCTATAGTTAATTAAATGTGCGATATATGCCATGGATGATATACCATATTTCAAGGAGCCGAAAGATGTTCCGGTAAGCACCTGTAAATTATGTTATAAATTTGTGAAGTAACTTTTGTAAAACATGTGGCATTAAATCATGTAGTCCATTTCATCTTGTACTTAAATTCGACACTAAATTATAGATAATACACTATTGAATTTTTTACTCATCATCATCATGTACTTGTAAAAGAATTATTATGTTACTGACTGCTGACATGAAATATTCTATTAGAGTAATCAGTAATTACCTTATGCTGTAAGCCACCAACAAGAAAACTAGCCGCTGTCTTCAGTGTTACTCACTGCTGACATGAGGTGAGCAACAATTACCAATACCGGTCGGTCTAGGGAATTTGCCAGCAGTAGTTGCTGTTACATAATAGAGCTATATCAAAATTTTATTGTTTCTGAAACTGGTCATTTGAGGATTAATACTACAACCTGTATATAACATTCATATTGATGACTAGGCTTTCTCTAATGCCAGATTTCAATTTGCGTCACTTATTTTTTAATATGATAAGTTGAATTGATTCGATGATACATGATGCACTAAAAATTAGGGTGGGTTGTGGATACACAATAAAATTTCGAATGAAATAGTTAACTTTTTTAAACCGAAATCTACCCCTGGCAGGACAAGCAATGTATGTAGATATGTAACTAAGCGGGATTCTAGTTATTATTCTGCAACAGGAACAGAATCGGATATTTCTTTGGGATCCAATAGGCAATCTAACTGGTTTACTACTTTATCAGTATGACCCGTGGGACATTTTTGTCTACAAAGAGTATATTAAAATGAGTTAAGGAGTGTAAAATTACATGGATCAGTTGGCAAATGGTATGACACGCCTTTACGTTTTTTGGCATAGCGTTTTATACCATTAAAACATCGAAAGAGCATTATTATAACAGCAATATCGCATTTTAGAATTATGGAAGCCCAAAGCGATAATGGATTGTTGATTTTTTTTCTTGGAGAAAATAAATCTTACGCTGCAGTTCTTAATTTCTCACGGCTTGTTATAATGACGATGAGACAATTTGACGGATTAGTGACAAGTAGTCAAAAAAGACGAGCAACCAGCAGCGTGGGTTTGTATTTTATTCAGCACTGCTCTAATTCATTCATATTGTTTTATTTACAGTTTTTTCTTATTTTCCAAGTACAAAATTAAAAATACGACAATAAAAGGAGAAAAACGTAAAGTGCACTCCTGTGTTCATCTCTCAGCATCACCTCTTATTATTATTGCTGTGTTGTTTTCCTTGTAGCGATATTTGTCTCTGGTTCTGTTTTAGACGATCCCAACATTCCCAACCAATCTTACATAAAATTTTGTTGCGCATGAACTCCACAGGGGTTCACTGTTGAAGTTTACCGAACAAATTTTTATGATCGTAACTAAAAGGTTAATTTGTTTGATGCGAAGGGTGAACTGTTTTCGCAGCAGAAGTCAAATAATTATCTCTTGTAAAAGAAAAGTCAATATGCAGCCCATTAAACTCTAATAACATGCACATCAAAAAAATCCAAATTGATACAAACTTGTTCACTACAAAAGAAATTCCCTTTTGAAAAGAAGAAAAAAAACTTCAAAACAAAACGCAGTCAATATAATGACGCAATAAATCAACCTGCTATAGGGAATAAAAGACACATGCTTTAGTTCTTAATTTTTTATCCTTGAAGAAAATCATTACGTTCCAAAGTTGACTGAGTATGAAGAATTTGTTTCTTTTCTTTCAAATGAAACTGTATCATGATTTTGGATTCGGATGTAATCCTGTCATACGCTAGGGTGCTGTTAGTAGTACATAACATGGCTTTTCTACTAATAATGACAGCCCCGTTGCATTCTAGCGTTTTTGTGCGTACGTCCATCAGTCGGATGTCGGATATATGTATGTATGTATGCACGAGAAAAACTGAAAGCGTTTCATGTATGTAATAACTTTAAAAAAAAAATAATGTCAACTTTTACGCCCCTTTTACATGCTAACCCTGAGACAAAACTTCGAGACTTACTCGCTATTTTGCGATATGTTTCATACAAGCTAATAAATTATGTTTCCGAAACAATGCAATATGACTTTTTTTTTTACAAAGTTCAGTAACTTTTATTATTGTTATTCAATGCACTGCTGGTCGGTGTGAAAAGAGTTGATTGAGAATTACACTTTTTGCATGCAATAAGAAATAGTACGTAACATTGTTTGGCAAATTTTGTTTCTCTTTTGTATGCACACTGCTCATCTCTTTGTTTGACTGCTAATGTCATCTTTGTTTACTTCCTCTTTTTTCTGGTGTTTTCTTCAGAAAAAAGCAACGGGGCTGAGAGAATGGGCGAATGGAAGCCTCCACATGTTTCCGCGTTTTTTTCTTTGTTGTCCCCTCTGATCTTTTGATTACCTTTTGCACAGTTTTCGTTTCACTTTTCCATCTTTATTAAAGAAAAAATTCAACAGACGAGAAAAGAGTTACTTATTCCGAAGCTAATTTAGCTGTAATGCTTTTCTACAGAAAAAAAACGACTCAAAAGAATGAGAAAAGAATAACGAATTTTTCTTCCGTTGACAATTCACGCGTTTTTGTTTGAACTTGTCAGGAGTCTCTCGGATTTTCCTTTTGTTGTGAAATTGTGAAAGAATAAATTCCGTGAAAATCTGCAGGCATGCATTCATGCCTGCCTACTTAAAAAAAATCTGTTAAATCTTTTATCAAGAAACAAAGCTATAACTCAGCTATACTTTTGTAGTCAGTTATTTCATTCCATCATCATTTTATTTAAAATATCACAAAAGTATTCAATCAAAACACTTGTTCATCCTTTAATCTTCTTTTATCTTCGAGCCAACATTTTGAATGCCTAATCCGTACGAATTTTAACCAGCCTTTTGTTAAGCTTATGTCACACGCTTTTTGTGGCATATAGCAAACATCACAGTTAGATAGGTTACAAAAATTTGTATGCAAAACGCTCATTTTTTACCCAATGTCAAGATTCATCTGTCATGCAGCTTTGAATTCTATAATAAGAAAGGTGGTAGAAATCATAGGCTACTCACCTTAAATATTTCCTTTGTCCCACACCTTAATAACTACTCTTATGTCAAAAGAAAATAAATGGATAATTTACTGCCTTTTTCTTGGTACAGAGTAAAGTGGAATGAAATAACGTAAAAAATATATAAAGGAATAAACTATTTTACACACATGCAAAAATGAAAATTAAATATAACGTAATATGCATTTATATCCAGAAATTCTCAAGGAAATGCAATTTTCACTTCTACAATAATAACAAAACCGTACACTCGGAATACGGAATGCCTACCAAATTTTCTTCTCGTTTTTTTTCCGAGGAACGGATATATAGAGATTTCAGGATTCGTGAGACTTCCGCAAATCAAACGCAATCAAGTATTATACTTGCATGACAGTAAGTGCATAGAGCACTTATGTTTTACATAAAAATATTAAAATACATGGCAGCACAGCGTCAACATGTCGTCATCATTATCCTTTCATGTTATTTCAAGTCAATTGAATTTGTTCATTGTACACAGCACAGGGAAAGGAGAACATAAAAGCAAGCAGATTAATAATAAGAAAATATTATTTGGCTGATTGTAAGTGAGCATTGTTGATACTTCTTATACGCTGGTTGGGTTTCATGTTTCAACAGAGAAAAAACTTGACAGAAAAGCAGCAAGGTACTCAACAACACTCAAGATAATTAGTCCACCCATATAGTAATATGCACTATGTGTAAAAAAGAAAAGGGAAAAAAGGCACCGGAAAACCATCTCAGCTAGATTATAGGCATTACTGTAATCACATTGCGTGATGTCATGATGTCTACATTTACACGCTTCCTTTCATGTCCAAGCATGCTCATTACACATTCTTTGATTATCCAAATGGAGCCAGAAACACAATATTGCCCGCTTTAAAAAAGTTTATATTGTCCAACAACTTCTATTACTTGTGATCGCTGCAATTCACATTTTTCATTTTGATGCAACTTAAAGTTAAAGTTTATAAGTCAGAGCTACAATTTATTGACAAAGAGTCAGCTACTGTTTCACAGCGCAGGGTAACTTTAATTCAAGCCGTTGCCGTTACTGTCTTTGTTTTCTTTCGTGTAACATGGAAAAGTGAAACAATGCATATTATTTGAGAAAACACAGTAAACATAAGTGCATAGTACAAAGTGATATGGTTGACGACAGTTTTTAAAATGTAACCTGTCGTAAACCGGAACGCACATTAAACGTAAAAATGACAAACAATAACGAGAGAATTTTGAACATTTTTACTCATCGTTTCCTCTTTCTTCAAGTAGTCAAACCACCTTTTGTCTCTTTTTCCCAAAACTGTTGTGTACTTGAAAAAACGCAATAATTTTACCTCAAAATAAGCCGGCACTAACGAGACTGCTTTGGTCATTTGGCGAACATAATAATTTAACTAGCCTTACTAATTAAGTTTCAACTGCTCAGCTATATAACATGAAAGGATAAAATGGCTTTGGCTTTAGAATAACAGATAAAACTCATAACAATTTACGTTTCCTTGTGCTAACCTGCCTGCCAAGCCGTGTGACTGTTTTAATAAAAGTTATCATGGAAAATTATAAAAGATATACGACTACATACCATAAACCTTGTGAATTCTCTTTTTTGCTTAATAATATCGCTTTCGCTACACAATACCATATACTTTTTAGATTTTTTGAAACTTTTTAATTTACGGTAAAACGGGAGGTTCAACTATTTTGGTTATATAATACATAATAACGCATGTGTGTGTATTTATGTAACTCATACACCATGCATATACGTTATATGAGAAAATTATTTTAAATTATAGTTTCACTTGTGAATCATAGGCCACCTGCATCGTTTATCTTGGTAATCACTTTCTGGTGTCAGCTACCAATTCCGTCCTTTTTACCTCTTACTACCTGTTTTGATAGTATGACAGCTACCTACAAGTATGCACTGTGAAATCTTTTCGCGAATGACGGTAGTTCTTGGACACACGAAAGTGAAAAATGAGTGGTAGCGAAAAAGCAAATAAATACACAAAGCAAATTTTTGGTGAACGATGACGGTCGTTTAGTGTGGGAAAATCGTGATGGTGTTCTTATTCAATTACTTTACCTCTTTTATGTATGCCTGCCTCTTCCGTCTGTCGAAGACACACTTTTCCAGTTAGATTTACTGGCGTCGTATGAAAATAAATTGAAAAATATACACTTTCTCATGTTATCAGAAATTTTATTTCAGCTTCCACTATTACGTGAAGGATTACACAAAAGGTTTTATTAAATCACAACCTATCATTCTTAACTTATCTAAAAGTAAATACTACCACTGATCATTTAATCATCAAAAAGATATCAAAGCAGTATAAAAGTCTCGAAAAGGAAGCGTTGACTTTGGCATTAAAAATACATTAAAATATTCTGAATCCCCATCATCCCGAATAAAATACTACCAGATATCTTGAATGTGTATTTTAGTGAGAACATTTATTTCCTGTTTGTATATGTATAAGCTGTATAGTTATATGTACATAATTGTTTACATTGTGCAAAAATGCTGCTCAAATCTCATCATTGATAACATTTTGATATGAAATATCCAAATAGCATAATTACTTCTTTTAGTTTTCATACTTGGGAACTCATGATTTCATCCGCAGTCCGCAAGTGCATAGCTTTATTCCAGCATCACTTCCTCTGCTGATGCCTTAAAAATGGCTTTTAATAATTAGATATATATTATGCATATCCGGGTAGAAGAGAGTCGGTGTGTCCACAAAAGTTTTCAATGCTGTATTCTCATTTATGAGTCGTAATTTAAACAATTACTGAGATTTTTGGTCGCATCTTATACATCATGTTTTACCTCTCGTGACTATGAGGGTTTTTCTCACAGTAAACTTGTGCCAAGTCAGTCAATAGTAGGTTTAATTTTGATATAAATGAGTTCTCAATTATGTATTTTGTAAATTTTGTACTTATATCCGTCTGAACAGTCAAAAAGAAAATCTCGCTATCCATCCACCAGAAAAAACATCCAATAGGCATCCCAAACTTGATGCAACAAGCGCATTGTCACGCAACTATGAAAATTTCACTAGTTTAACAGCGTGCTTTTCATACAAATCCGAATCCGTTTCTCATCAAAAGGTAATAAAATACTTTTACCTTAAGGCCTTCCGCAGCGATGAAGTGTTGAGAACAAACATATTGATTCTTATACGCTTCATGTAACTCTTTTCTTTGTCGAAAAGCCGTATGCCGTATGCAAACAATTTTTCAATGAGCGAATGTCTAGCAAACTTATATGAAAATGAGTACATAAATATTATGCAGATTGGTTTTTACACACACACGAACAATTTATCTCGTTTTACTTGTCAAGCAAGCAGTCTTGGGCAAAATCAAGATTGAATTAAAAAGCAGTTTTTCAAAATTGTCTGAAACGACAAAAATTTGTTATTACTCTTTAGTATATCCTGACAAAAAATTTGATGCCAGGAAAATTCATAGTTTAAACAAAAATTGTTCTGATTTGGCCTGTTTGTAAGTGTTTTCACCAATCAGTTCTTTCTCTGCATTCATGTTTTAAAACATTCTCGTAATCAGTACAACCATGCAATTACATGCATGTAAATTTTGTAATAGATTTTAACTCGTAGAAAATCACTGCTTACCCGCCTATTTGCCCATACTTGCCAAGAATGTTGTTGTTTTGCAACCCGTTAAACTTTCATGCGGTAATACTTTTGTATTTTACCAAAAAATCTTTTACAGCATGACACCAAGTTGTTTTTCAAAATAATACGAAATTAAAACAACTACGTCAGTATATTATCAGGTCACAAGAAAAGACATGCGAGATGAAACAAAAGAAAAAATGTATGCACATGTTACGCGATTATATACATAGGCTACATACATGAATTTTCATATAATTTTCACAAGTTGTCTTTAAATATTCAAACATGAAATGCAATGCACCAAAAAAAACCTTAATATTCTGTTCGACAACACACTACACGCTGAGTCAGCCACGATGATTGTCAAAAATCGGAGTAACATCTCTCTTTCGGTATTGCTAACTTCACCACAGGCATGACAAATATATAAATGCGTGTATCAGATTACCCGCCTTGTAGTTAAAACACAATGCATACTCTTGGCCATGCCTTTCTCATATTTAAAATTGACAGCGCAGCGGCTCCTTTTTAGGACAGAATATATTAAGGAGGTTATGCGTGTGATATGATGGAACTTGTTTTCCTGATTAATGCATAAAAATTCTTTTGCAAAGATTGCAAAATCGATAGCATTCCCCACAATGCAATCATCACGTTATCGGTGCTTTGTCGCCATAAGCTCTTTGACTTATTTACTTGCATCGGCAAAATGTTACCCAATTCGCGGGGATGAGGAGAAGGCTTGTCTTTATTATGAACGTTTGCATGATTTTTCTGCAGAGTTTTTGGGTTTTCATGATACCACATTATCCTAAAATATAAAATCTTTCACAATATGTTTTCTCACAAATTCCGCAATACCTTCACGCATCTTGTGACAGCTTAGTTTGGTTCCAACAAACACTTGATAAAACACTCAAAAGACAATTCTAAAGATGTAAACTCAAATTATAGGTTAGTTATATGAATGCGTGCTCTTGATATACTTTTGAGAGATCCTCAACATAAATAAAAATTCTTTTAACCCAATTTGTACATCATGAATCATTATTACTTTTGATAGAGTGCGAGCGAGTGCAATTTGATGAAAAAGTGTGTCTTCTTATAAAAATTCTAGAGAGTTTATGCGTGATTGCAGCAAATCTTTACCATCATCATTGCTATTATCACATTTTATGCACCTCAACCATGTCTTGAGGTCCTTTTTGAATGGGCATAATCATAACTCGGTGAATCGTCTATAATATTATGATGTGATGACGATAACTTTCATTATAAATGCAATGTGAGCCATGAATGCAAATGGTAAAAGACTCTTTCAAGGGTAAGTTCATATATTTATTGTGCAAATTGCAAAAAAGGAATATTCAAACATCAACGCACAACCTCATTTTGGCGACTTAGTTTGCAAAATGTGTTTACGAAAAAGACACAAACTTTATATACGATTATTTGACTTGACGGGCCTGCTATAAGAGTTACTATTACTGGTATAACACCAATATATTTTCTTTATATCTAAAAAGAAAAAATAACAAATATGTGAGGTTTATTTAGTGAAAACTTCCTCTTACCTTCTCCTAATGAAGAACGGGGTTCATCCGTTAGTCCTTATAAATCGTCAAGCTTCCCAACAGGGAGTTTAAATAAATCGATCTTTTGTTGAGCAGAAAAAATTCTCAGGAAAAAACAGAAAAGAATGTTTTTAAAGGGAGAGTTTAACTGTACATGAGTTTTTGGAAGATCGAATGTGGCAGTATGACATTCTGACATTATTATGTTAACTCTTGTTCATCCTTCTGGGACATGTTGACGGAAAAAATGCTATTCGTAATAGTAATAATAATGAAAATATCTAACAATACCACATATGCAGCAAGTAATGTATGTATATATATACATTACATATTGCTTTTTCTACTTTAAAAGGATTTCTCTTTGTTTTGCAATTTTCTTCCGTCTTCTTGTCCACAACAATGGAAGAAAAGGTGGATGATGACTTGCCGGATTAATAAAATATCTTATCCACTGAACAATTGTAACCTCTTCTTGTTTGGTGTATAGTACGCGCAGATGTTGAATGTTGACTCAAATAGAAGAGGTATAATGGATTCTCCGTTTCACAGATATAAAAAAAATTAAGATGAATATAGTGATACTATGATTATATCATTACGCACTTAAAAAGAGCATTCGTTCGTATTCCGTTGAAAAACAGCAGGGGCTTTTCTTTTCAAAGAGGACTTTTGACTAATAAGTGTCTATTCTGAGAGCTATTATTATCATTCTCCCCTTTAAATTGATCTCAAAATGCAAAGATTTGACTTGAACGAACGTGTGTGTGTTATTGCTACTTTGCTACAAAATAAAAATATTGCCCATTGTACTCCAATTTCATTGTAAAACCTGGGATGATATTGAAAAGAAGGCCCTTACATCTCTGTGTATTTTTGCATCGTCTGCGTTCAACTTGAAAAGTTTCAAAAGTCAATAGACAGAGTTGAATTGCTTACTCTTTGGTTATGTATACCAAAGTACAAAGTATGAAGGTTGAATGAATTTTCTGACAGTTTTGAAGAAGTAATGACTCCATTTCCGTTTACATTGTTAATTGCAGAAGTTCAAGTAGCCCCATTAAAATCACAGTCATCCTTGTAAACAAACTATACTGACGAGCAAATGAACTGAATAGTTGCCCTGTGAGGAATTCGCGGAATTCTTTCTTTCATCAATAAATTAGTCGAGTGGTTTTGTTGTTACTGAGCTGAGCAGCTTACTTCTCATTGAAGCATTTTTCATATGTATTTTTATTGACGTATGTTGTACTGTAAAAGTGCAGACAATTCACACCTTTTTAGCTTGTTGATCAAGGTGTAAAATTCATTGAGTCTTAATCAGCCTTAACGTTCCGCGGCTTCATGAGTGCACCTTAATGACAAGACAGGCAATATAAATATTAGTACAAGATTATCATTATAGCTTTTCATGCTGATCAACATGATGATGATGCGGTATAAATAGTTGTTAATCCACCACATTTTCTTCTTTGTATAATGTTTTTTTTCAGAAGACTGATGTTTTAAAAGACTGGATGCAGCATCGGGATATGGCATCTTTCTCATCAAGTTTTTATTCTACATCACCACAACAGCCATCATCACCACCATCATCGCCCCCGTCCTTTGACAACAATGGGCAAGCACAACAGCAGTATTCTCCCCGAGAACAGCACCAGTCAAGTTTGTCTTCATTAGAAAACTTCCTGTTCCTACCTCAACTGCCGGTTGATGGAGATGACTGTGAAGACGACGCATGGCAATTTCTACGTCATAATCACCAAAGACAATCTAATCAGCAGAAACAGCAATTCTCATCATGTCTGTTGACCATCGCTAATCCGACAACAAATTCATCCAGTATTAGTAGCAAAATTACAGGAACAACGACGACCACCACCGCAAATCCTCCTTACAAGAGTGTGGAGGACAACCATGAAACAAAATGCAATGAACAAAGTTTCTTTAAAAAAATAGGAGACATGATACCCAACACAAGCCGTAGTCCATTTTGCGGTGGCAAACTCTGTAATTCAAGCAACTCTTTATTTCCTTACACCGCCGCAAATAGTACTGTTATTGCTGCCTTTCCGTCTAATCATTCCAATAACGATGATGATACTACTGATGACAATGTAGCAGTACATGGCAAAAAGTCACAACAAAGAAACATCTCATCTTTGAAGATCCTCATCAGCAAAAACAGCACCGGTGGTGGTGGTATTAATAACAGTAGTCATAACCATTCTCATTCACCAGCATGTTTGACCGCTAACCACCACCACCTCCATCATAAAGACAAGTCTTTACAATTTCATGAGAGGTGTCATCCTCAACTACCCCAACAATACCACCTCCGTCATTTCGTCAGAAGGAGATTATATATCTTTCGAATTTGCCAGGTGTGTTTTATTTTTTGCCTTTTTTCTGTTTGGGGCAAAATTGTATTTTTTATTTTTTTAAACTAACAATAATGTTAACACAAACGAATTGCGGTGATTGTTGTGTAATAAGCAACGTGATGCCGTTTTATGGCGAAAAAAATTAGACAAACCAGAGTAAAACGGTTACATCACTTCAACTTGATTTCGTTCGTTCAAAAGTAGATTTTCACTGTAATCAGTAATCTTTGTATGTTTCATGAGACAATATTAATTTTTGCAGGCTTTTAAATTATTACACTTATCAGAACCAAGATTTCACAAAGGGAAAGCATTTAGCAGTTATCGCAGATTCTATGTTCATACAATACGACGATTTCACCAATTACCTTTACATCAATGTTGAATGTGTGAAAATGATACGATTTTTATTAGACACGTTTGTACAGTTAAGCGTCACATAGCCAGTAAGCAACCGCATCTCTGATTTCAGAACAGATTTGTTTGACTTTTTACGTTTTCAGCGTAAATACAAAAGGAAGTAAAATGTTGAGACGTCTTCATAGATTAGAGGGAAAATGAGACAGGTGGACACTTGACATAAATGAATGTGTGGTTTTGAATGTCGACATCTGCTGCTGGTATGACTCGAGATAAAAACTCTTTTGAGAGCACTTTAAAAAAGATCTTTGAAAATTATGAATCCTTTTCACAGTAAATTTCCCAGCGTTCTCGTTTGATGTGTTTACATTTGAACAAATAGTTCAACGTTTATCTTCCGTACGAAATAAACCTATTTCTCTTTTTTGAGCAAGAAGAATAAAAAGCACATCTTTGTCAAAAACTTCTTTTCAAATTGAAGCAGAGTAAAACTTAGAATAACTATAATGACATGTCTGCCTACGCCACGCACTCTTTTAAACACTTTGAAAACAAGTTAAAATTTTGTCACGTAGCAGAGGAATTCTGACCACACAATTGAAATCGTCATAAAGTGGCAGTAGCAGCATTTTAAACATGTGGCATGTGCTTATTACATGAATCTCTTCAACTGTTCAATTTTCAAGCATTTCTTCTTCCTATAAAACTCAACAATAAAAAGGACAAAAGGAAACTAAAAATGTTATCATATTTCGTGCAATCCAAGCATGCAGTTTTCCTGGCATTCCATTCTACAAGCAAAGGAGTTGTTGAGAACAACCTGCAGTCAGTCACATACTTGTCATAATTATTATCATTACGATTGCAGACTAATCTATTGGTAAAATTGTGAAAAAATTTACTTTGAATGTGCTAAACGTGAAGTGCTTCAAGGGATGCGGATGGTAACATGAAAACGACAAAGAAAGCATGAAGAAGATTCAGTAAAAATCACCACACAAGTGCAAAAGATGAAAAATATTATGTATCTCTAAATCTAAAAACCAATGAATGGCCAACTAATATTTTCTGTAGTATGCTTTGTATAGCTATCAAAAGTAACAAAACACCAGGAAATGTTAATTACTGATTATTAAAACCTTTTCATATAAATAAACTATTGAACAAAAATATTCTTTTGATGTTACTTGTCAAGAAAAAAAAAACAATATAAAACTTATATTTAAAGCTGTCTTTTTATTTCTTTTTTACAGGCATTTAGTATTCTACTCTGCATGCTTTTCCTATTCAACCTAGTCAAGAACTCCATTTGGGCTGAAGACGAGCACAAGAATAGGGACACCATTCCCTCATCTTTATCCCCACCGCTAGCCTCTAAACTACAAAATCGACTAATACAGTCTTGGAATATGCCATCGATAATATCGCGCTCTCCTTTGTTGTCGTCTTCCTCGTCATCTTCAACCTTCCACATCCCCGAAATTTTATCAGTTGGCTCATCAACAAGTCATAATGAAGATCACGCTGATGACGACGACGACGACGATGATGACACTAATATGCACAATTTAATGTTACTAGATGTACCCAACTTTAGATTCTTGTTGAATAACAAGACGAAATGTAATATTCCTCGTGACGATTATAATTACTTTGGTCGTGGCAATGATGACGTTAAGACCACTACAACTAATAGTCACAAAGGCAATAGTGCTAGCACGATATTTTTTATGATAATTGTACACTCTGCTCCTCAGAATTTTGAAGAGCGTCAAGCAATCAGGGAAACATGGGGCTCATTACAACACCTGGGACAGTTTCAGATTAGAATTGTGTTTTTGCTAGGCCATGAGTTGAATGGTGTTGGCAATGATGATGATCATCATCATCCTTATCATCATGATCATAAAAGTAGTAATAATAATAACATAAGTAATAATAATAGTGCGGTTGCTGATGAAAAATCTGATAGTAGCAACAGGTTCTACTCAAAACTCCAACAAGAGAGTCAACAACACGGTGACATTGTGGCAGGGAATTTTAATGACTCCTACAGACATCTCACAGTGAAACATTTAGCAGCATACCTTTGGGTCCTAAATCATTGCTCTCATGCAAAGTACATTTTAAAAGCTGATGACGACGCTTTCATAGACATTTTCCAGCTTTTTGAATTCCTCCTTCGAACATTCGGGAAAGATCCAGAGGCAGCGCTCATTTGCAATGTATTTCCTGAGGGGACCAAACCTGTGCGAGGTACTGACGTGCTCGGTAAGAAATGGGCTGTGACATATGAAGAATATCCGAACAAGGAATATCCAAAATATTGCGGTGGCTTAGCATACCTGGCTACGCCTAATGTCATCCGTGAGATTTATAGGATGAGTAGAAAAGTTGGCAACAAGTATCTATGGATTGACGATGTTTATGTCACCGGCATTCTCCGAGAATTGGCTCATGTGGAGCCATTCTACCTGAATTTACGATATTTGTATGATCCGGAAGAATATAGGAAGTGGCTGAGTAACAGCGTGAAGAAGAGTGATGGGGATGATCGGAAAAGCGATAAGGATACCAGCAGCAGCAGAAGTGGAGAAATGAACTACCATAATGAAACACAGAAGAACAGTAAAAGCGGAAGAGTAGGAGTTTCTGCGACAGCGGAAGCCGATGCATTATCTGAAAGAATGAATAATGAGCGTTTTTCCTCCCCACCTCAAAAAATCCCGTTTATGATTGTCCACTTGGAGCGAGGATCCCAACTAGGTAGGGAAATGAGGGAGTTGTGGAATAAAACTGTGACTGTGTGGTCCAAATCTGGTCTCTTGAACTAACCTGACAAAAAAACTAATGGCCAACCTTAGTTTATAAAATAAACTGAGGTGTGTGTGTGTATAGTGAGAAGGGACAAAAAACAGGAGATTTACAAACAGCAATGCTAATCAATGGCAACTGCATGCACTATTGTCATTTTTAATATTATTTATGATCCTAAGCATTTTTAAACTGCGCCTATTGTACTTTTGAAAATGATTTGCAACAATAAAATTTTTAATGTAAAATATATGACAGATGTTTTACAGTTAAGTGTTTTATTGCCAATGAAGATGAATGTTAATTATGTTTTGTTTGTTTGTCTTTTTGAGGTATATTTGGACTCATTCTCGAATGAAAATGTCATTTGCATATTCATGCTCTGTGCACCACCTTGTATTTCCTTTTAGCTATCCGCCAGATTTTCTCGCAAACCATAAACATCTCATCTGTGGAGTACACAAGATTCTGATGTTCAAGATATATTATTTTGTATGTCACAGATAGTTGACAAGAAACACAAAATTGCAAACATTGTCATTAAATTTATTTTCTTTGACCTCATCATTCTTACATATGAAATACCAACTTGATCTTTTACAATAATTGAATATGGATTGGTTTACCAAACTTCAAAGACGTAGAACGACACACCTGTTTCATTAGTTAATTGAGTGGATGGAGTCGACGGATATGAGTCTAAGTCTGCTGAGTATAAGACCAAAGTATTGATTCAGATTCTGCTGCAGAAAACCGGACCTGTATAAAATAACATGTCATTTTAACATATTGAATGCATGATGCACACAACAAAATTCCTTTTTTATTACTACAAGGAAAAAAATCTTGATAAACGAAAACGTGATAAAAAACCAATCATGAGCTTGGCTACTGTGCTTTTTCGTCTTCTCTTATTTTCCTTTTGAAACTAGCATCTCTCTTTGAACATGATCACAAGTAAAAGTTCCGAAACATAAAATATGCAAAAAAGCGCCACAGGAAATGCGCAATTTAAAAACATACATGTTAATGCGTTTTTGAAGAATGCCTACAACTACAACCGCACATCCACTGTGTACACATTTTACGCTTAGTGGTCGAACTTTAATAATTACTGTATTTTTATACTTCAAACAATCCCGCAAAAAAGAGCTTTTATAACTACCGAAATTAGTTGACTGACCGAGCGACAAGCAATCACGTTGCTTTATCTTGTACGTGAGGCGTTAATGACAGAACATCTTTAGTACTCATTTGCTTCATGTGACAGTAATCATGTCATGTCTTCACTCCACACACTGTACTGCCCAATGGACTCATTTACATGCTCAAGCACGAACAAATTTTTTTTACACGTCAGCTCGCATTATAAACACTTTGATAGATGAGGTCGGTCATACTTTTTTACAATATTTCTATTTTTACCAAACGAGTCATAGAACAGATAGGAAAGCAAGGGAATAAGGGCTATGCGGAAAAAGTATCGTCGTGACATGGCATAATTTCATAAAAGATAATAATCTCTGGCCGATCTATATATAAATATAAATATAACCGAATATACCAAATAACATTATTCATTGCTCATTCATGATGCTAAGCATTTTGGTCTCCTTTACAACCTGTCTCATTCTTGTCAAGAGATCCTGTTACCTGAATTTGTCGTGCTCAACTGCTTATTCTCCTATGAAGAAGGAGAATAAAGGATGAAAAATAATACCAAAAAAAGAGGATATTATTATGTAGGGAAAAGTAATAGTCATAAATTAGAGCCACTTAAAAACGTACACACATATTTTGCATACCTTCATATACTTATGCACATAATATACACAAATTCGTTCGACTGGTCAATGTGCAAGCAACATCACTCAAGAATTTTTTTCCAAGTGCTGATAGCCCGGTTTGCAAAAAAATTTGAGCATGCTGCAAGAATAAAGATAAAAATACCTTTTTGCACGATTTAAAGGAGGAATGGAGTACGTTTGTCAGATATTTTTTACGCGTTGAAACTTTGTGTGTGGGGTAAGTAGTTTTTCATTCTTGTTGAACTCGGTAATCTTTAGTTCATAAATAGTGGTCCAACATGGCAAGTGATGTAGTACCCACATGAGTCCAATCGAGTTGAATAGATCATTTGAGAAACCCTGCAACAACTCTTTCACAATAAGTATGCTTTTAGAAATATCCATACTATCATCGTCTCATGCTCATAAGTAACCTTCGTTTGCAAAAAAAATGTTTTCTCAGCAGGGTACAATCTTGTTAAAAAGTCTGAGCTCCATATTTTTTCAAGGAGGTAGTACAATTGGATAGAGTTGAGTTAGATTATTGCTTTGTTGAAATGATACAATTTCATGGAGAGATGACAATGAAGTTATAAAACTGAAAAATGAACTAATAAACTATGTCTGGTTAAACGATAAAAGTAGTTGGCAGCATTTCAATTTACTTAAACATTTTGGTGCACGTTACCTCGATTTTTGATATAATTTGCTAAAACCTGATTGTACTGAAGTACCCAAATGAACCCACGGAACGGTGAGGTATCTGACTTTTGAAACAATTACCAAAATCAGGGCTATTTTTTGTAAAGTCGTCGAATTATTGTAATGAAGTTTGTTTGTTAATTCTTCCGATTGTAATCTCGTATGTCATGGATAATTTTTTGTATTCTCTATGTTTGTGTATCAATTATCAATGCATTTATTTATTAATTCGAGATTTGTTTTTTTAGCTAGATGTACAGACATTAAACATTGTTTCATAAAGTATCCAGCACTACTTATATTTTAGATTGTATGTTAAGATTACGATCGATTTTCATTTCTTCACCTATCAATCCTATCATTTCTCCTGATTAAATTTCGCTTATATTATTAAGTAGAAAAGGCATAATAAGATGTGAGAGAAGCCAAAACGAGGAAGTTAAATCATTATCCACTTCATAAAATATATACTACTAACTGACAGATGCCCCATGAAAAAGCAAACTGCAATTATGTACTTGACCTTACTCACGTTAATTTTCGTAACTCACCTGTAAAAACCAGTAAAAACTTTTGAAAAATGGTCTAGGTATTCTCATTTCAACGAGGTTCGAGTTTACTATCAACTATTGCGAATTTTCTCTACTCTACTCGTCACCCACAGGGAGTAAAAAATGTAATCATCCGTCTATCTGACTGAAAGACAATTGTAACTTTTTATTTGTCTTAGTCAAGTCATTGTCTTCTTGGCGCTTCACTTATTTACAGGATCATATAAATGCTACTTTATTAGAGTTAAGATAAATAGAGATGGTGAGTGGATTACAAAACGCTTCATAAGAAAATGTCGATCTTGATGTGTAATCTTTACTACTGAAATTCCTTAACCATATTCCACCCAGCTCAGTAGCAGCGACCCGTAATTTTTTGAGTCAGCGATTTCAAAACACAGAATTAACCGTCAAAACTGACACGTGTAAAATCTGTGAATTCAAAAAAGCTTCAAGTTGTCTCCCATTAATCCTTTCTTCTCACAGTATTTTTCCCAATTTCGTAGAATAATTAAAATTAATTTTAAAAAGAACTATCATGTAATTCATTTTATTAGTTTGTTGCACTTTACGTAAGTAATACAAAAAAAGAGTACACAGATGAAGGGAGCCTCTTGTTTAGTCATCAACATCTACAACAATCATTTAATTAGTATCCACTTATTCTGTAAGCGAACCCGACCGACCGAGCACGAAATTTGCTTTTACAGTGCCTTCCAATTTTCTCTCACAAATCTCTGTATTTTTATGCTTAACTTCACACGTAACAGGAGAATGTCATAAAGCAGGAACCGTCAAATTATGTGGTACACTTTGCAAAAAAAAGTTTTATTGCAGTTTTACCTTTTTTCTGTGTTTTTCTTTTTGAGTAGCAGTCGTTACTCTTTTCCGTTTGTTTCCCCTTTTTTGTGCAAAATAGACACTCTAACGAGAACTGTTATAGCATTCTTATTGCTATTATTATGTACTGTTTAACTCGATATGCATATTATTACCATTATCGTAATGTGTATAACCTCAAAAAAGAGATCTGGCCCCTGCCTACCAAAGAAACATAGTACCCAACAGAAAACAGAATCCTGTTGATTTGAGTGACGCAACGCTTTGGTGAAGTCATGAAATACGATATAATGTGTATACAGACATAAAACTTAAAACTTGAACTAAAAATCAGTTCTTGACCAAAACCGTTCCTGTTGTTTCTCTCGTTATTTCACTCATAAAATGCCAGGCAGCTTGCTGAGATGCGTCAAACCCTTTTGCTTTACGCTGGTCGCCATTTTCCAAGCCGCAAGCATGAAATGGCATTGCAAGGTAATAAAAAAGTGAAAAGTAACTTTGCAAACTGTTTTGTGTACTTCTTTAAAAACTAATTCTGAGCAAAACAGTCAGTCGAATTCATAAAAGTAAAGAAATTTGTTATAAAACGAGTGTATAGTTTTTATTACTTTTGCTTTAGAAAAAAATACTAAACCATGTAAACAATCAAACGAGAATTTGATCGCTTCAAAGATGCTCCCTTGTTTGTACAAAAACATATATTTCGTTTCAGTGTGTAGCTTTTAACGAGGTAATCGTTCTTAATATTCAATTTTAAGGACGTGATGTCCCATATTTCCAATCCAGGATTTACAAAGACCTGACTTGGCTAGATATTGTCTTGTCCTGTAATACTTAAAACTTGTGCTATTTACATATGTTTATGCCGGAAATTTTGAGTCTGAATGTTGTAAATCAGTTCAGGGTACCTCCCCACTTGTTCTTTAGAAAGTGAAATTACAAGGTGGAAGTCCGCTTTCAGTTTGGAATACAATGAAAATGTTTTACATAATTTATTGCTTCGTATTCACTAAAACCATTTTAACTAGGCATTTAAAAAAATTGCAAAAATTTTCCTTCCTGCACAATGCAGTCATGTTGTTCCAAAAACATTGAGACAATGCGAAGAAACAATGCAAAACTTTACATTTGTCATGATAGCCCAATCTAGATTTTAAGGCATGTAAAAACGTAAAACAAGTGTATCGTGAATCCTTAAAAACAACTTTCATGTATACTTGTTACAGAAACTTTATATGAATCTTCATGAAAAACATTTATGGCTGTGAAAGCAGAATAACGAATAACCTATAATTAAAGTGTTCTTCCTCGAGGCAACATGCATGTACAATTCAGCGATCAATGAAGCTAGTTTAGTTTTTGCGCGTCTTTAATCCTTAATCAGGCTTATTTTCCAGCTGCTTTGACATCAAAGTAGCATTATACTGTGAAATTTGGCAATTTTAAATATAATCTGCAGTAGTATAGCATTGGAAGTACAAATGAAATTTAATTACGAACATTAAAGCATGAACATGAACAATGCGCTTGTAAAGTAAGAGCAGTATAAAAAATAAGATCAATGTCCGCCTGGTGTGATGTCCTCAAAATTAATAATAAAAGAAAGAGGGTAGCGTTTTCTAGGTTTGTTCACTCGGTAAAACAGAAACAAGAACGGAATGGCACGCAAAGAAAAACAGATAGAAATTTAACAATGTTCTGACACGAACGAACAAAGAAATATAAGTGAATAGATATGTATCGACTGTCTATTGCATTGCATCTTACATTGTCACGCGAACTATATCTTAATCATTTCTACTCATGAAAATCACAACAAACGCAAGAAAAACCACACATCAGCGCGCAGCAAACTGTTGAGGATCATCATCATGTTACCTATACATGCGGCGTTACGCTTCGTGTCATGTCAACTTTTTAAGTCAACTTTTTTCCGACTAACTTTGACACATATTCATATGAAAGAATAAGCAAAAAATGATTTTCCCTAGTTTGCCTTCATCCACCTAATTTTTAGTAAAAGTTAGTACTTTTACGGTGATCGTGTTGGGTTTGATGGTGAGTTTCCTCATAGCAGAAGTGGTAAATTCACGGGAGTATTCGCAGTAGATTTGCTAACCACGTGGTCATATGTGTCACGATACAACTAGAATTGAAAGATAAAGTTTAAAAATGTGAATGTAAGAATATCAGCCTATGAATTTTAATAAAAGCAAACAAAGTTGTTGAAGCAGGCAAAGAAATGTAGTGGTAATGAATGAAGATGATAATATGTATTGAGAAAATTGAAGGGAATATGCAGACGGTGTGGCATCAAGTCCTGTCACATTTTCAAACAATCAGAACAGAACTAGCACAAGAAGAGGTTGTTGTTCCAATCATGATTCCATGTATAAACATTGTTTCAAGAGGCTAGTCATAGTTATCACATAGCTTAAGGATTTGAAAGTTATTTATTGTAGGTACTATGATATGCAGAGAATATAGGAGTAACAAAAACAAAGCGGATATTGTTCTTTTTAGGTTGTGGCGTAGTACATTTTATAGTAGTAAACTGATAGTATTCTCAATATCATTACGCATCCGAATTTTACAAGGTCACTGGTAATCATGAGAGCTGTTTTCTTGCGTGTATCTAACGGGATCATATCATTTTAATATTTTAGATATCAAGCAACCCAAGAAGGTATATAAAGAAACGAGACTTTTCCAACCACGATTCTCTCAAGAGAACTTTTTTAACTTCGAAATTTACCGTGCATAAATTAATGAAGACAAGCTTGATTTAGGAATTTGTGGTTTGTTAGGTTCGTATATTATTTGATTTACGAAAACATACATTGTAATTCGGCCAGTTGCGCATATGTAATAGTTTAACAAAAATTACAGTTCTTTAACCAGTGATTTCTCCTTGTACTCTGGCTTAGCTGGTTTACCACATAGCAAGGCAACTTGAATGAAAGATCGCCCAGGTGCAAAATCGTTAATGAAGCAGTAACGATTTTTAATCCACTTTTCAGGAAATTTCAACGATCGGAAAATGTTAAAAAAATGGCAATGCAAAAAATGTGAAGGTTGAAGAAAGTTGGCGTTAAAGAGTAATATAGGTACCAGTTTTTCCTGAACGCAGTTTTTACTTTTTTCATGCTACAGAAACGCAGTTTGCAGAAATACAAGAATATTCTTCAAAGTGAGGTTTAGTGGAATATGAATCAACTACAAATGCAATAAATAGTGATATGTCTATTATTAAAGGCAAGCGGCATCTTTTTGTGAGACCGATGAGCACGACTATCTTTAAAAATAACATCTTAAATTGTCCAATGATATTGTAAAAAGTGAGCAATATATAAACTTTGACTATGACAGGTTTCTTGTGTTCGAAAATAACAAATCAAGATGCAGTTTTAAAATAAAAGTTTACAAAAGAATAAAGTATAGCACGAAAAGTTTACACCGTCATTTCATCGGATATGGGTTGGTGCGCGTGCGCTTGCTTGTACAAGATATCAAAAAATAATAAGCAATTAATAATTTTTATACTGATGCATAAAATTTTCTTACAAATTTCATGATCTTTCTTTGGTTTAAATTTAAGGTCTTGGCAAAGATCAAGATAAAAAAGATTTTATTATTAAGGTATCATGTATCCAGTAAGAATCTGAATTCTAAAAACGAAGTCAATGTATCTAACACATGACAATTCTCCACAGGAGATTGTACCATAAATAATGCCAATGAAATAAACAAGATGTTATTGCAATAATTGACGGTTCAGAAACCATTTTCCAATGATTTTTTTTGAAGCAATGCCAATTTTAAGCGGGCACAAGCAAGCCGTTTTTCATGGCACGAGAAGACGGGTACATACCAGGTACCTACGGATAAAAGCAACGATTAAACAGTATGAGATCCGAAGAAATCACATTCCATCATGAACTTTCTACCAACCAGCATGGGGGTTCGATTTATGGCATAAATTAAAATACAATTTCATTTCAACAACCAATTAATTTTTGATTCTTTATAAAGAATTGTCTCTTATTTAAATATTAATATTAGCAAAAATGTGAAAGATTGTATTTCGTTTCTTTTGTTCTGTATATGAACTCTGAATAAAACTACTGCAACTGTACAACAAATAGACTGGTTATTTGCACCTGCTGACAAATTATAATTACTACAAAACTTGTACTGATTCATGGCAAATTTTTGGCATCCCCTATTCTCTAACAAATTGTTTTCAACATTTAAATATTGGTTGTAGTTTCGAGGATTGAAGTTAATACGTTAATTTCTATTCAAACCGTTTGGCTTGTATACGTATGCATAACTTTAAACAGCATCATTAATTAAATATTAATCAGTGAGCGTAGACTACTGAGATAAAACGTGGAGAAACGAAATTCTAGAAGTTCAAAGTATGATCGTACTGAATTGTACATGTAATTCGTAAAAATATCTACGAAAGAGTTTACTACATCAAATTCTACAGGAAAACGGGAGCTGACGAGCAGGTGTATTTTATAAACGTTACAAAAATATTGATTTGTGGGATAAATAAATTGTTTTAATCATATCATTTGAAGACTCGAAGTGTAAACCTGATATAGCCTGAAGCTAGCTATAATGGCGAAGCTATAGTGGAAAGGAAAAGCAAACATGCAGATACAATGACATAATCACTGCAGGCCATACCACATTACTTGCTAAACATGCCATAAGGTATTCATATAAAAATTCACAAAAATTCTTATCACGTACGCGATTTATCATGCATATCTTGTTACATAAAAAACATACTTTGTATTTATCACCAGAATGGGGATATTTTGCATGGAAAACGCCACCTTACAGGCCGACGGCCATGGATCAATGTTCCTTACAGAGTTTGTTGCTGAGCTTCTTTTAATTCAGTGGAAGGTTAAAAATTAAAGTTTTTAATAGTAGCAGTTACCCTATTTTTCAAAGTTATTAAAACCAAGTGCGTATAAAAAGTTTGCGTATTAATTTTGCGTTTGACATATTACATTTACATACCCTTGCTGATAAAAACATACTTTCGTTTTTATACAATTGCCATTTTGCTTAAATAAATCTTTTCTTTTAATTTTTAACATCAAGTCAAATAAAATCTGACGTTAACGGGGAAAAGTAAATATTATTAGGGCCCGTGACTTTTTACTAATGTTACAATATCTTCGAATTGTGGAGAATTCATTTTGGTTACAATTCATCTTCGAATCTTTTACGAGAAAATGAGCTCTTATGCGACATCAACGAATCTGTGATTGGCCTTAAGTCATTTTCGCACAAAAACGTAGTCAGTTTAGCTATACAGCAATAATGGCACGTCGCAGTCTTCTGTAGCATCCATCCCCTATTATTATTATCATCTATGTACTATGTACCGTTTTTAAACAATCAAAGCAGCTTAATATTAACAATATACCGAAACATGAAGAAGAAAAACTCTTTCACGTAATGAATAACAACAGAATTCATGAAATAAAATGAATGAATTCCTGATAACGGCACAGATACCACATTTTGAGCACGATTTTGCTATATTAGGAATACTTGAGAGAACAGTGCCGTTTTTGCGTTGCAGTTATCATCTCGCAGTGTCATATTAAGGCATTATTGCCTGGTCCATTCACACGTCATGAAATTATACGAATGCAACACTCCCCCAACTGATAAAAACATTTTTAACCAAACGAGGAGGCCGAACCAGCCAATTGTAAATTTAAAAACGGAAACTGAGTGGCAAAAACGCTTGATTTAGTCATGCGCGTTTACCTTTTTTCTTTTTTGCATAATTTTTTACGAATACATACGTTCTCTTTCCGTAGCAAACGTGTATTGTATGTACTTTAGCACTTTTTCCAAAAGAACGAAAGGAAAAAGACAATAATTTGTCTGATTCAATCGTAAGTGTAAAAAACGTGTCCATGTACGTACGTAAGACAATAAACAAAAGACATTATGGCGCAAGTCACGAAGCTTAAAAGTGTCTGTTTTAGAGAAATAAGCAGAAATGATTTTCATTTTCTTCTTCCTGGCTGGATTACAATGACTTCAGAGATGTTCCGTTCTTTTTAGCAAAGAAATCACCTTGAATATCATTTATTCTCAATTAAGACTTTATAATTTTATGTGGGAGGGGCATTCACGAATGCTGCTAATGTGCGATACGACTCCGTCCCAACTCACGCCGTCAACACATTAAAATAGCTGTATTGCTGGAATAATGTGGTTATTGAAGCTCATAAAAGTTGCACGAGTACGAGCTGTGATTAATAAGGTAGGTAAACAAAATAGAAAACTTGGTAGAAAAATGGATAGGTGTAAACTCATAAATTTATTTCTTCTGAACGATCGTCGGTGCAAAGTTATATTACTGACAATTTGTCAAAAGGACTGTAGTTTAACTTGACCAGTTATGTGGATAACTAATTGGATGTGACATTTCATTGAATTTTCATCAGTTTAAAACTAAATTTAATGCATAAATAATAGTACTACATTTAAATTGTATTTAAAAATCGTTTTATTTTAATTCGACATTGAAATAAATTATGATCCACACAAAAAACATGTAAACTAAAACCACAATTCAATATCTAACTATAAAACAAAACGTGATCATTCAAAAAGAGATTCTGATTTTATCGTCGTAGTTTTATTAGTTGTCTTGTCGTGAAGTACAATGCTATAAAGCTGACCTTTGATTCCAACTTATTTTGCAGTTGGCTACCAGACCTGAGAAACGACCATGTACAAATCATCTCATCAGATTAGATTAATAGCAGTCCCAAAACATATTTCTCTTTCCTTGGTTGAATGGTACAAAAAGCCTCATTTTTCATTCGACTTTATCCGTACAAATCACTTGTTAAATTGGTTGGACAAATTGTATCTCTCAGGTAGTTGGTTATACAGTTCAGATATGCATTTACATTTACAACACCCCCAAATGCAATGTAAAAAAGAATGCCTACTTTGTGTACTCGAGATAATCCACCTTTAGGCATTTTTTACCAACATTGCGGACGTCAGTGTCAACACCATAAACATTTTTAACGATGGACTTCTTATAGAAGTGAAACACAATTCAATATCAACCAGCAATAAAGTAATTCTTTGTGTCATGTACCTTTAATGTCCTGTTTTTCTATATCATAACAAGATCACACATGGTAAAAACTTTAGCGATTACATATCTCTAGCAAGCATCTGCATATTATATTTAAACATTCCTAAAATTTCTTGCTGTTTTATGGAATATTAAGGAGTGAGCTATGAGCTCATGTTACAAAACTGAAGAAACTGAGACAATGAAAACAAAAAGTAAGAAATTAATCTTATAATTTTTATTACTCACAGTCCGTGTGTAGGGGGAGTCGTTTGTATTACTCTTAAATAGAAAAAAAGTGCCAAAAAGTGAATTCATGACACATAGGTAGACAAAAGATGACGAAGCATCTACATCTACGTGAAGTGGACCCGGATTTATTGAGGATCAAATTTTTAAAACAATAATGATATGTATCATAAATCTTCATTGTTGTTTTTAGACTCCAGAAAAGAACCAAAATTTATGGCGCATTTGCTAAGTGCAGATTTGTTAAAATCATGCGGGTAGGTAATATACTGAAAGATCTTAATTACAGGTTTTTATCCAAACATGTAAATAAATAGTTTATCGCAAGGAGTCATCAGTAAACAATGGATTACTTAATGCTGGTGCTGCCCATACTTAAAAGGATGAACCATTGTCAATTAGGCAGCTTAACTAAAATAAGTTGTTTTTTGCTGTAGTTGGTTAGAAAAGTAATAGAATTTGCATAAGCCATTGTCAGAGGTATAATAATACGATTCACATTGTTATTAGACTTATGAATGTAGGTTTACGCACAATTTTTAAATCTATCGTAGTGCTTTGCAAAATGTTAGAACGGCTAAATTTTGGCAAAATTGCTCATGTTAATGTGGTGTCGTCTTTAGCCTTTGATATTTGAATTTGTTTTACATAACAAATAGTATTTTAGGTATGCTTGCCCTTTATAATACTCACATGAATTATTCATGTGTATAAACGTAATCATCAAGCCTGTTTTATATTTTGCTCATTATGTTTATATATTGTTCAATTTAAAAATAATAAGTAAAAAACGTACGCTTTTGGTAATACACACAATTTCGTAAGCTAAACCTCTTTCTTAAGCTATTTGTTAAAAGATTCGTCGCCATTGTTTTATAAGCGTAGTAGAATGTGTGTGGCTCTGTCTGCTCAAACATTTTGTGGTTTTCTGCATAAACGGAGGTCATCTTAATAGTGAAGAGCTGATTTGGTGAGAATAGAATCAAAATGAAAATTACGGTACTCTTTTACCCACAAAACAATGCATAGTAACACCTTATATAGATAGGCGAGGTGCTGGTTCAATAGTGGGTAGATGTGAAATGATATTCCGTCACTTTGTTCAAAAATAAATAGTCTAACTTTAACTTTTAATACTAAGCTTGATGCGTGTGACTAAACATACATAATCTTGTAATGCCCTCAAAAGCTTTTTATATTAAAAAGGAAATATTTCTCAAAAGATGCGCTTTTCACAAAGTTTGACATACATTTTGATTTTAAAATGTTTGACCATCAACTTTTTGTTTACAAAATCTTGGATTTTAGTAAAAACATAATATGACCCCGACATTCAGAGGAATTGAACCTGAAAAATACAAATAGACTTAAAAAGACGAACAAAGTGTCGTTGTATGTCTAGTAAAGTAGAATGCTGCTTCGTCTTTAGTACTATGTATGTAAGTTTCAGCGTCATCGCTGACATGAATTTTATAATACGATGTCTGAATATTAAAAGTTTAAAATGTGCACGAAGAATTTTTACTGACAAATCATGCTGAATTTGTTAAACTTAATTTATCCTCTTGATATTTTGGCGTTGGAGAAGACAAAAGGGTAACTGGTTGGGAACACCTTGTCAAACGTTATGTTGGGTACATCATCATCCATAAATATTCACTACCCATTGCCAATTTGCGCACTCCTTTCTTTTCTGTTGCAAATTGCAAAAAGTTTCGCAATAAACCAATGTTATTTTCTTCAGTAAAAGCCTAATAACAACATTATTATCTATGCCTCCTTGCAAGTTTAGTGAACAAAGTGTATTATGAAGTCATTTACGACAAAAATGTGTACAATATATACAAGTAAAAATTACATTAATGAGCTCATATTCATTCATTTGTGCTCTCTATCACGTACAGCAGTTTACCAGCATGTTGAATGAGTTTACTGGTACATACATCTAGCTTACCTTTTATACAATTTTTTTTTGACAATACGATTATAAATGCGCCCACCACGAGATTTTCATAATAAACGATGCCCTCATAATAGTGATATAAACATGCGGATCGAAATGGAAACTGGTATTTCAAAAAAGAAATTGCTACAATTTAGTTCTACCTGTAAATGCAGAGATTGTATTTTAGAATTAACTTAGCATTTTACATTTGCATACATTCGTGCATTTTTAAAGAGAAATATTTGTACAAATTGACACAACACTTTTCCCACTCCGTGTGTGTGGTCATAAGTAATTTTCATGTAGATTTGGTTTTAAGAAATAGAAGTACAATGAATTTAAATGCTCGATTATGCAATTCTCACCTTGTCCACCACGCCAAGTGAAAATGCTAGCGACTAGGTGTCTTACATAACATGTATAGATAACTATTGAAAAGAATTTAACAACAATACAAAACATTTTGCGAATACTGCCAACAGTTTTGCATCTTTACAAAATCACGAGTGTGAAATCTAAAATTCCTTGTGGCATATGAAAAAATGTAGATAAGCATATTACCATGTGTAAAAGTGCTATTATGCTGTAATACATGTTATAATGTTGTTGTAATGAACGAGTGGGTGGTGGCTTTCTCTAAAGGATTGATGGTAGACTTACATAATATGTGTTGAGGTTTGGCGAAAATTGCGTATCATTTACAGCTGCCAGAATCCGCAAGAATTTTTGTGTGAGCCTATAATTACGCGAAAGGTAACATAAATATGTTGATGTTGACCTGTACTTGCAAAGAGAAAAAAACTAGGAAATAAACGTTACAAGAAGGAATGACCAATATTACTACTATTACACCTGATGCAGTAGTACTGAATTATATGCAAGGGAAGAAAAAAAGTGGAGAAATAAAGGTATTCTTTTACACCTTTTCAAGTGATAAACAAGAAACAAGAAGTTATATTGCATTGCATGTGTGATCATTATCTATAAAGAAATCATGGCGAGATGAGTGTGCACAAAACAAATTTTAATTTTGTTTACGACTACGACGATGGATTCATCAAAGAGGAGAAAAATATACGGTCATATCATCCAATGTAATGACTTAATTTTGACATAAGAATATAGTATGCAGTGCAATAAAAAATCACGCAAGTTTGTATGTTGCGGTGTGGTTGGCACTACAAACTTGGTAGTATAATGGTCTTTTGAAGAGAAAAATCATTTTTTATCTCTCAATCCTTGTCTCAGTTTTTACGATTCTCTGTGTGTCATTAGTTTTCGTGGTGTTTGTGTGTGAACGGTAAAGACACGCATCATCCCACAAGAAACTGTTGCAACGATAGAAAAAAACACTTTGAATTGCATTCTTTCGCCTTAATTTGATAGACAAGGTTATTAGTCACAGCCAATAATGCAATAATAACAAAAAGAAAATTTACTGTATTTTGTAAAAACCGAATGAATGCAGAAATCCGTACACGGGAAAAATTCAACAGGATAGCTGATCTTTCGTCTCATTTTGTTTGAATATTAAGTTATTTGTTTTTTATCAACAAAGTTGGATTGTTGGGTTTTTTCTGTAAAAACCTATTTTGTAGAGAAATACATAATAAGTATGTATGCTTCTTGATTACTATCACCAATGTCAGCTATCAACCATTCTTAACGTAACAGAGGAAAAGAAAAAAGAAAAAATACATTCAAATCATTTTCTTACGTTTTGTACACATTCAACCTTATATCAAGCTGTATTCTCTTGTGATACTCATTAAACTAGTCAGTCGACAAATAAAGCGGGTTCGTGTTTACATACTTACGGAATCTGACACTCGACATTAGCTTTTTTGTTGGTTTAATTAATGAAAATAATTTCAAACAGAATCTTTAAAGTTACTTTATTTACTTTATTTATACTGGCTTGTTTGCACGTTTAAAATCACGGTGCGGTGACAAGGAAGGATCACCTATGGTTTTACAGAAAAAGCATGTTTGGAGGGTAGAAGGAAATCGCAAGCCCTAACAACCCGCGCCTGAGTAAACGCAAGCCTAGACCTTTTTTAACCTAATCCCTTTTGTTTCTTACAAGTTAGATAAAATATATATTGGCCAGTCTTATGTTCTGACCAGTCAGATCAGGTAATAAATTTTTGGATTGATTTGTTCGGTAATGCATCGAGGGAAGTGTTGGGTTGTAATTAGTTAGGTTAGGTTGGGTTAGGTTTTACATCGAGGAAAGTGTTGGGTTGTAATTAGTTAGGTTAGGTTGGGTTAGTTTTTACATCGAGGAAAGTGTTGGGTTGTAATTATTAGGTTAGGTTGGGCTAGGTTTTACACCGAGGAAAGTGTTGGGTTGTAATTAGTCGGGTTAGGTTAGGTTTTACACCGAGGAAAGTGTTGGGTTGTAATTAGTCGGGTTAGGTTAGGTTTTGCATCAAGGAAAGCGTTGGGTTGTAATTAGTTAGGTAAGGTTAGGTTTTACATCGAGGAACGTGTTGAGTTGTAATTATTAGGTTAGGTTGGGCTAGGTTTTACATCGAGGAAAGTGTTGGTTTGTAATTAGTTGGGTTAGGTTAGGTTAGGTTAGGTTTTGCATCAAGGAAAGTGTTGGGTTGTAATTAGTTTTGTAAGGTTAGGTTTTACATCGAGGAAAGTGTTGGTTTGTAATGGGACGCTTGGGAATGTATATACTCTGATAGGAATATGCCTAGAATGGAATATACACGACGAGTCTTATATATCAAAGGTCTGGGCGTGCGATTTCTCATGTCTAGGCTTGCCTTTTCTCGGGCTTGGGATTTCCCACCCTGGCGTGGGTTGTTCAGGCTCGGGATTACCTGCAATCGTTTGGAGATCTCTTCAATGCGATTTTCCACGTTGGGAAGCATCAAAGACGAGAGACAACTATGTAGCTCAGACAGTGAGCTTGGTGATTTATTACACAAAAACCAACAAACATGTTCAAAATTTCAGGTCCTTAACCAACGTGTTTTCCGTTGCGCTGAGCATTGTTACTAAACTTAGCAGAGTTTTTATGGATGTATATGTGTGCAGGTTGTAATTTGCGCAAACGCATGTGTGCATGATAATTCAATGAACCTATGTATTAAGCTTTTTACACCTTATATAATGAATGATTTTGTAATCCACACCCAGACAGGTGAAGATTACTGCGATTTGACCAAAAACACATACTTAATATTGAAGAATGTTCTTTAATCGTGCAAATTACGGAACATACATAAACTTTACGCTAATCATTTGTGCATAAAAATCGCAGATTTTAAACACAGATATTTTTGTATTTATCGTATATCTTTAGATTGATGGGGAAAACGATGCATTTCACACCAACTGACTACGTAGGATATCGGCCGATGAAATATATTTATGTTCGAAGAAGGCAATTTAAAAATTATCTTTTACCACCAACTCAGATGAAATTCATTCAAGCTCACATTTTCCAATGACCTATCAATTTCAATAATTGATACCTGAACTTATCATCAATACAATAATATGAAAATCTGTGATATCAATTGTACGATCGAAAATCATCGAATCATCGAGAAAATTTGTATAATGACGCTTTTCAATGAAAAACTTGAAAATACAGTATTGCAGCTAATAGGATAGAATATTTTTCATCTCATTAAATTTCAAAAAAATACCCCGTTTGTGCGAAATTCCATGTCGAATTGAATATTTCAAATGAAGCATAAATTTACGATTTGTCAGGTATGTGATATTTAGAATGCTTTTAGTATTGAAAAGTTTTAAACTGAAATTTAAACGAAATTGATGGTTTATATCACATATTGTGTAAATCATAAATTTCTCCGACATAAAAGCCCTTTACCCCATACTGGACAATGTCATGCGTGTGATATGTGATGAATATGGATGAGCTTTATGTTACAAAAAGGAAGTACCGATACATTATTGTGGTTATCAAATAGTTTTTATGATTGAGCCGCAGATTAACAAGCACTTTTCCACGAACTGTGGTGTGGTGTAATTCAATCCAAGTTTAGGTATTATTATCTCTCACAAAAAATGAATGAAATCAGTCACCGTCATATCATCCCATCAACGCGACTAATAATTCAAAAGTCAATGATTCTGACATTCCTGTGAATTACACGGCTTGTTGAACTCAGCCCGAATAATGAAATTGAGAAGATGTGAGAATGGATCATTGCATGCAACAAATAATATGCTTGAAGATTTATTCGGTTCTGACAACACAACATTTAATGCGCTGTAATAAATACAAAAGTATTTTTTATGATGAACACGGTGTTAATAATGATGCATAGGTATTTGTGACTGTCATGTTCATGCATCATTTACGCATGTTTAAGTTTAAATATATACATAGTTGAATGCGTGCGATGTATGTATATGTGACGTAGCAAAAAATTAGAACCCGTATTTTTCAGTACAACTTACGTTTCAACGCAATCCTGTCTTCCTCCTTAACTTACCTCTCTTTTAAAGTCGCCGTGTTGTCGTCTCGTCGTCATCGCCAGTAATAATCATCATTATTGCATCACGCCAATTTTAACAATTCTTATTTTTGGGCAAACTTGAGACTTTCTTGCGAAAATGGCTTTTTAGCAAAATGCACAGACAAATATAACGGGAATGGATGTAAAAAGCTATTCATTTTTATTTAATGATGATCCCGCAAATGAACTTGGTTTTTTGTCCCATTATCCATTCTTGCAGAAAAGAAATATTCTTTTTGTCATTTTACCGAATATTCGAGTAACCCACTCACAAGGACAAGATTGTAGATAAACAGTACAAATACTGTGAAATATGACAATGCATCATACTTTATCGCAAAAATAAACCACAAAAAAGCAAGAAAAATACACAGAAAGCTTATGCAGGTGAGTGTGTAGTAATTTTTCAAGCCATTCGAAGGTAATTTTTACGAGTTAAATTCATTATGATTCAAGTTTCAGCCGAAACGATTTTCCAATTTGGATTTATCGACAAGCGATGATAATAATAATATATGTGCGTAAAATCCAATACTCATTCATTTTAAGTTAAGATAATATTTGTCCGCCTCAACCGTCATCATTACTTTGCCGACACAGAAGACCATTTCTTCATTACTAGCTCGCTGCAGTCGCTAGTTTAAAAGTTTCCATCAAAAAAAGGTAAATCCTAAATTCGATGCTTCAATGTGAGTTTTTATGCAAGCCAGTACACATCATCAAATGAATCTTCATTATCGTCCAACGGTTCTTCCCGTTTCTTCAACAATGAGCAAAAATTGAGGAAATTTTCTTTTAAAAAATCATTCAATTTGTTGGAATTATTTTTTCAGATTTAAACAGTGTCATTCTATGAGTTTGCAAAAGTGTATAAAATCTTTTAAAGTTTAGTAGGTAAAGTAGGATTTGTGCTTGATATTTTTTCCTCGTTAAGTAAGGATCACGTAATTGTGTCCTTTTTATTTAATTTGCATTTGATGATAAGATACGATGACATTGCTATGTGTATTGGTGCGGAAAAATGTAATACAAGTTTGTATATGTTTATATTTGCAATTTTTTTGGATGACAGACTTTGAGCCAATCATCGATTTTCACCCACAAATAAAAACTGATGTTACGGTACATAGTCAGCCAGTACACATGTATGACTCATATGACTTCCTTTACCTTCTTTTTTTGGCGTTGGATGTGCAAAAAATCCATCAAGATGCATTTCCTTCTCATACAATTAACATACATGAATCGGTTTTTGAAGAAACGGGGCTTTGAAAAGCTTTTCTTCCCAAAATTAGAATTTATCAGGTATGCATTACAGATTGATGACTTGACTTTATAAACTTTAAAATTATCAGACTTGCTTTGCGTTGTTGTGTTGCATTAAAATTGATGACAAAACGTGAGATCATAACCGTACATAACTTCTCACAATCTGGCGACATCAAATAATCCGTTTCTTAAAATTCGCTTGAGTGTGAACGAAAACTCATATCCAGCTTCATATAATCTTAATCCTTTGATTGAAATTTTGATTTGTTGGCTCCTAAATCCTTTGCATGTCTATGCATGGTCAAGTGATAATGCAATCATGCGAAATTTATGAATTAGTTTATAAGCGACTTGATGATTACATATTCAGGTATCTATATTGCTGCTAAACTGTATGCTTATTCTGAAGGATCATAAGTTATGTGTTTGTAATTCAACAAAATCATAAATCTGCAATTGAATAAAATGTTTTATTCTGTGTTGTACATAAATTTCCTTGTACATATCATTTTTATTTCACATAAAACGTTTATAGAATACAGGTATAAATTTCGGGGTACAAACGAGAGGGGCAGTAACTTTGTAGAAATGCGTTTCGTTTGACAATCAATGTGCAATGCAGAGCTTAAGTTTGCAACATGATATTTTGTATAACTTTTTAATTCTTCTAATGTTGCATATAATGTTCAAATAAACGAAACGCTTTTCAATTTGAAAACGGCAGCAGAGACCAAAAGCCAGTTTTTTAGTCCACTTTACTATACAGCTTCTAGCAACAAAATACACAATGATAAAGTATGCCTAAAGGCAGTCACATTAACGCACACAATAGAATAGGACATTATATCGTCTAACACGGCAGCTCAGGAGCGGCATTCCGTCATTACAATTATCAAGACCATTATCCACTGATATTCTCGCAAGTGATATCGTTCTCATCATGAAATGAGAATTTGTTAAGATTTCTTATATCATCTTCTTGGCATCGTATCACCAGCAGCGCTGGTGAAAAGGATTGGTATGTATATGGTGTCCATCATCTTCATCCGGACTAATAACAAGTATTATCATTCTTGTCATCTTGAGAAAATATACACTTCAACTTCAATTTAATTTTACTACCTCTAAAATACAAACTAAAACAACATATCACACTTCACGTTTGGATGTGTGCCAGTCATACCAATAAAAAAATATTATGACACCCCTCCAATGTGCTAATCATCTTAATTAATTGGATGACACTTAAAACTAATTGATTGTAAAGAGAACTTACTTAAAACAAAACTGAGCGTGAAGATACATACAAAACAATTCAACATATGTATACGTATTGTTAGCTACATAATATTTCTATTTCATACATTTTTTTTATAAATTAGCGATTAATCAAAAAGAATTAAGAAGAACAATAAGGCGTAAAATATTTTAATGAAAATGCACATACATAAATGTTATATAACTATAAAAAATTAATTATATGTTGAATGATTCTTACATTCCAAAGTTTAACGATTTAGGTATGGTGGCTTTAGTATTTTTATTTTTTAGTGGTGTGAGAAGTAACATAAGTTTAAAAAAATAGGAAGTTGGATTATTATGGTACCAGAAGAGAACACAACACATTCATCGCACGCCATTAAATTACCTTAACACTAACACAAAATATGAAAGGCTATATTTTTTTGTCGGTGTGAACAATTTTTTGTGTGATTACATATTTCAGCAGAAAGCATACGTGTAACGGATGGGCAGATAAGTATTGGTGGTGTGTGGTGGTTATAGTAAAAGTACATTTTTAGTTGGTTTCTTGTCACTGAGACCAGCTTCGTAACGTTTTTCTCCACAAATCATTCATCTCTTCGCTGAACTTGTCTCCACGTTCAATATGAGCAAATAAGAATGGGAATTTTCTCAGTCTTTGCTGCGAGTTTTTATCATCTTCATAATAATCATCCCTATCCCCCCTCTTAGTACTGATGCTATTATTAGACTCACTTGTTCCGCCTGGTAGGAGCCAATTACGGTACTCTTCAGGATCATACAAGTACCTCAGGTTGAGGTAAAATGGCTCAATTTCAGCAATTTCTCTGAGTATACCAGTGACAAAAACATCATCTATCCAGAAAAACTTGACACGATCACTCACGTCTAAGATTTTAGAAATAACATCCGGTGTAGCTAAATACGCTAGTCCACCACAATACCGAGGATATACGGAATGTGGATACTCATCCATTGTGACAGACCACTTGGATCCTCTCGAGTGCTTCGACCTAACTGGCTTTGTTCCTTCAGGAAAAACATTACAGATGAGAGTGCCTGGCTTGGGGGCAAATCCATAATTTCTGCTGATAAAGTCAAACAACTGGAAAATATCCACGAACGCGTCATCGTCCGTTTTTAAAACGAAGGTAGCATCAGAACAAAAGTTGCTGATCCATTTGTACCCCAAAAGATGCTTATAAGTTAGATTGCGGTAACTCTCCACAAAGTTCCCAACTACAATATCCCCGAAAAGCTCATTTTCTCTACGAATTGAATTTTCCAGGTTAAGATTGGGACCAACTTGGGTCTTGCCCAAGACAAATATTAACCGAATAGCCAAGTTTTTAATAGATTTCACACTGCCCCATGTACTCCTAATTGCTTGTCTCTCAGAAAAATGGTCAGGGGCAGAGTGCACAATTATCATGAAATAAATACCTTCTCCACCACTGACACCGCCCCCGCCACCGGAAGAACTGATGGCGTCTCTACTACTTTTTACTACAAAATTGTTTTTATGTCGACTACTTTTATGTGTTTTTCTACGCACTGTTGAACACACTCCACTGTTGTTGAACATGAAAGCAAGATTTTGGCTGCTCACTGTTGTGTAATTCACTTGAGCATTGGGCTGTTGGCCAACAGTAATGGGGAAATGTGAGACTAACGAGGAAATTACACCACTTTCATGCGAAGGATTCATTCTTGGTAACATGTTAAATTCTTCCTCTCCATGAATTATCCATGACTGGAGTTGTTCATGAATGTTGACTGATGGTCGTTTATCTTCTTGATAGAACTCATCTCCATTTGTTCTTATCAAAAATAAAATGTTATCGACTAGAGCATATAAACAAATGCCAACAATCAGGATGCTGGCAATCTATGCGAATTAAAACAAAACAAACAAAAAACTTAACATTTACTAACAACTATTGTACGTTCTTGTAAAAAATTTAATAGCCTGATTAACTTTTCATATTCATCAACTTAATTAGGTTTTTGAATCTTACCTGAAATATTCTAAATCCTAAACTAACTTTTGAAGACTTTACAACAGCAGGTGCGTACATATTGGATCCTCGTCTTATTGAGTCACGAGGGAAAAACATGGGTGGGAAAAGCGAGTCAGAGTCCAGCACTCTTGATCTGGTCCTGTTAGGCCAGCCTTCATGATGTCGGGTCAGGGTGGGTGACGCTGAAAAAATAGCAGATTCATTCGGTGACTGGCAAAACTTGTAGCCGTACTGTTTCTGGTCAAGATCCTGAAAGCCAAGAAAAAACATAATATGTGTAATGCTGTCATTTAAAACATGAAAAAAGATTAAAACACACGCAGCGAAGATTTCTCATATTTTTGCTCATCATCACAAACTTTTTATTCATTTCGTACCCGCCATAAAAACTACACTTTTTGCCGTTGCGTCGTGTAGTGCATAATCTGTGCTAATGAATATAATTAAGAAGCTGGGCATCATGTTGTGGTAGTTCTCTTGTCTTTTTTAAAGTGCAACGGAATAAGAATGAGTCTACTTAATATCCCTTGATGAGCTTTCTCAACAAATATAAGGCAATTATTTTCATCACACAAAGTTATATTATTCATGTAGCTGTGTTATTTTTTAGCTGCAGGTTAGTTCTCTTGTTACCTAACCGCAAACAAGAAGTGTGACAACTAACTACTTTCAGTATTCTTATTGATCACGACAACGCAGGTAAATCTGCACGACTTTGACTAATGGTCATAAACAGCCATGACCAGCGAACAAACTCCGCACTGCTAGCCTAATAAATTTCAGTATCCGCCCGAGCACACCAAAAGATTCAAAACAATTTCTGTGATAATCAATCATTTTGAACTTAAACCCATCTAACACCAATTTCACTCCGAAAAAATATCCGCATGCTAGTAATTTTCACCAGTAGGAGCAGGTCACTATTTCTTACCTCCTGTTGTGTGACTTACATGCAAAAAACATGAGACACACAATATTTTTTGCTGTTTAACTTTTTTTTAGCATAAATACATAAATGACCTAAAAACACATTAGGATCACAATTTGTGAAAAATGCATAAAACTATTTTAAATCCTGGGGATATACCGTATGGTCAATTTTACCTAAGTATATTGAATCTTTCAAAATATATTAGTGTAAAAGTTGTTACAAGTACTTGTTATTCACTAACAAAAACATTTTTAATAACCGTTAATTTTTGTCTTTACATGTTTTAAAGTCTAGTACAACTTCTCTATGAACTATATAATCAAGCGTAGCGTGCAAGCATAAGGCCCTAATTAATGCCAAGAATATTTTTTTTGCGAAAGCAACTCTGCTACTTTATTTTCTATTCTTTGAAATCTCTAAAATGTGTTTTATGTTTTGTCGTAAAAAATACAAGATTATTGCTGTAAGAGAATAAATCATGACCATTAGGATATGTATTGCGATGCGATTTATGTTGCAGTGACTATTTTACTACATGTCTGGTGTCAACGACAATTAGGTTTATGATTTTTTGCAACAGAATCCCGCAATAAAATGTCTTCAAAACAACCTAAGGCCAAAGCCTGTGTGAGTGTACAATATTATTCTTTTAAAACTTGTTAAAGAGATAAAAACTGACACACAAATTAATATTATATTTCATTTCTACTTAAAAACAGGACAAAATTTAAGATAATTAAGCGAGTTTCATTGTACTGTTAATAAAGTTCAAGGTCAGTCATAAAACTTTCAAATTAAAGCTGTATAGTTTAAATTTACAGGTGGTTTTTTCGGAATTAAAACAATTTAAACCCATAAAATTTGATAAGTAACCAACTTGTCGGCATAAACTATCATTCTGGTCCACAATACGGGATCAAAGTTTATAACAACAAATACCAAAATTCCGTACTGTGAACGGTGTCGTTTTACCCACAACTTTTTATGTGTTCCTAATTCCTCAAAAGATAAAAATAATTAGCTTTTTTCCTGCTTTCCTTCCATTTAAAATAGAAAGACGGAACAACAGTTGCAGGTTTGTTAATGATGAATGACGACGTTACTTTAAGACGGGTTAAAACAATAAAATGAAACATGTTATGATTTTTTTGCACCAAATATAAAAACGCTACGAATGTTAATGTGGTATATTCTCTGTCCGTAAATATGCATGATTATATTACAATTTTAATGTTCATCACTTTTTCTGGTACCGCATTTTGCATTAAAAGTTATCATCTTTTATTATTGGGGCAACACAAGATGTTTCTCTAGACGTATCATTATCTTAACGTTGTGTGTCCGTTTCATCATTAGCTTACAGATAGCCCAATAACACACACATTTTATCTATTTTTTCATCTCTGTTAACAAAAAACAAGACTGACAAAACTGACCAAACTGCCGGCGAAAAACTTGACGGTTAATCAGCACGCAATAAGTTGTTTATAAAATTATACTTTTTGTGGTTTACTGGGTATTCTGTTTGCACGCTGAAAATCATCGTTGTCATCATCATCATCTTGGTAATGGTAATACGGGTAATACTAATACAAATTGTGCGTTTTTTTAATGCAAGGAGATATGATATGGTAAAAATGCATTATTTTGATGGTTGTTATAATAAGCTTTACATATACACATCCGTTACAGTAATCTTTTTTCCTCGTTGGCTACTATCAACTCAAATCCTGAGTTTCTGTTTCTGAGTAAATCCTGCCTGTTTCTCTTCTTTTTTTGCTCTTATTTTGCAGGGTTTTTACTACAAACAAAATAACCCAGCAAGAGACTCATTCTAATCTTATTTTTTATACGATGCATTATCATCTTTGAGAAGTCTTGCTGGGAATTACTTTAATCTTTATCTTTTGCGGTGATGATATTAGTGCATTCAAATGCATATATGCCATCATTCATTTTTTACCATTTTCATCATCATGCGTACGTACAAGTGGCATGCTTGAAGTGATACGATTATGCACTTTATTCTGAGAAAAAAATGCTATTGTTATTGTTAATATTATTATGTTGATGCCATCATTTTATTTATTCTGCACGTACTCTACTTGTCTTATTGGCCTAGTTGGCTTTTCCGTTTTCCTGTGTTTGCACTTGCCCTTGTAAGAATAATTATTGCATTCGTTTTATTATTATAGGCTTTTATTTACCCGAGCCTTGTTTTATTGCAATGAAATTAAGTGAGCGAGTAGATACAATGGATAGACAGGTAGTCAGTCAGTGTGCCACGAGAACTTTTGCATAAATTATTTTTCTAAGAAGTATGATATGTTTTTATCGGTGATACTCATTCAAGTGAATGCGTCACCTACATAAAAAATAGGTATACGCACGTGGTAAATGCTATTTCTTTCTTCGGGTAGGAAAATTAAGAAAATGGATGAAATCGGATTTTAAAAATCCAAATTCGTCTGGGCTTAAAAAACTGTGTTATGCATTATGTTATGTAGCTTAAATTTTGAGAGTTTAATATTTGAATTATGATTTACGATTCAGAGAAAGAAGTGATCAAGAAAGAGGTTTTTTAAACTATACAAACATGCTAAGATGACAAACAGTTTTCCCCCAAAATTTCTTATGAAATTCGAAGTTGGGACTGTTATCACTTGCCAGTAATGATTAAACTTATTGAAGACAGTAAACTGCCGCTAGTCTTGTAAATATCGAAGCTAGTCTCAATTTAGCGTAAAAATTAGTAGAAACGCAGGTTTAAAGAATTTCATGACATTGAAAATGACATTATGGCATATTGTGAAACCCAAAAAAATATTCATGTGATACAACACAACATCGAATGCTGAAGTGACTGAACCACATATTTATAGATTTTTCAAAATTATTTCCATATTTCAAAATATCAATGCTTACCTCATGTTGAGCAATTTGAACTAACAAATCTCCAGCAGCATAAGCTCTGCCGACAAACCTCGGCTTATTTTGATTATCCGGACTATGCATCAGGTAATCGTTAACATGATCATCCCTTTAAAGTTATATGGGGCAATGTGTTACACTTTCTTTAATCACATCCCAACTCACAACACAGTATCTAGTGCCTATTTCATTAACACTTCATGTCTATCAAATTTTTTTCTTTTTTTCACAAATAACTGACAACACACATTTTTTGAATTCGTATATTTTTACTTCTAGAAACTTCACGAAACTTAATTTCTTTTTTACGGACAACAACAATTTTTACATGACAAACACCCATGCAATTTATTTGTTTGAAATTTCGAACACAAAATTTCTTCCGAGAAAAACCACACTATTCACCACATTTGTTTGTACCACTGTCAACTTTAATTAGGTGAAGGTTGGATAGTGATCCCATAATTCCATGCATCCGAACTCAGGTGTACCTCAGCTAGGACTGTTGGCATCAACAGAGAGAAGCTACAATTTAAAAGGACGTCTTTGTTCATTTTGTGCAAACAGAGGAACAAATGGCATTTTCTTTACTCACATTGTATAAAACCACCAGATTTGCAAGAGAATAATATAGTTCTCCTCTCACACCGCACAATGATGTCCTTTAGGTGTACCCAGAAAACACCACTTTTCATACAATTTATTCGCTAATGCACCGCCAGCACCACCAAGAAGAGCTCATATGAATATGTTATAATGTATAATATTAAAGTACCGGGTTATAATAATACAACACAAACGACGACTCAAACACATAACTCTTTATGTCTTCTCTCTCGTCTCTTATCTTTCTGCATAAGACAACAAACAACGTGTTTGGTTTCTTGCTGTGGGATGCAAAGTTGATGGTGAGTAGTAGCGATGAGTAGGCAAGTAACATTTGGCATATAACCTGTTTTCTTCGGGTCTCACATAGATTGATGATGAACGCAATGGGGAGCAAAGGAGAGTTACACATAGTCCTGCTGCCTGCCAGTCATTCATAAATAAACTGCACATCTATCGAGTCTCGGAGGAGTGTGGTGGCTTTCTTCTTTATCGCCTTTGTCTTCAGTTTTCATATGATTAGCACATTTCTTCGATGGCCTAATCATCTACGATATAAAGTATGATGATGCTATTTCATCGAGCTCCCGTCATCAGTTACATGCATGCATACATGTTAATGGCAAGGTTAAGTAAGGTAAAGGCCAGGAGAACACAGTAATCACGATTCAATATTCAGTCAAGTCAAGTGAATAAAAAACATCGCTCTCTCGATCTCTGTCAAGGAAAAGGAGGACTAGCATCATCTTTTTTGGACCTATAGACACGATTCCAAAAGGTATGAAAACGATTTGACGTGAGCCTCATTTTTTTCTGGGGGCAAGAAGACCAAGTACATCTCTGCTTGTTTCGAAGGTCCAACGTGGAAAACATAAATGATTTACAGAAGTATGCAAAAATGTTTGCTTGTAATTTATGGGACATGTCTTTGTATATTGATTAAGTTTCCCACGGCTTTCGGGCGAAGGATAAATTAAACCCCGGTGCTTCTGTTTAACTACAGAGGTAACCTAAATCTTTATGCTAAAATGTTTACAAAAGAAGCGTTGCTTTTCAATAAATCAGTTTTTTATGTAGGTGGAAGGTGGATGGTTAGACTGACAGACTCATTGATTAAAGATGGAGTAAATTCATTTTTATGCAAGTGTGACGTAAAAAATGAGATTAAAAATTTAACGAACTCTACATTCGTTAAAGAAATGAGGAAGCGCTACGCATGATGACATTTAAAAAGTTAACAGTTCAATGTAGTTTGTCTTCCGATTATATTCCCACACCGTCATCAAGATTTTTAAATTATTTGCGTGTTGTGAGCAAATCGGGTAAAGTAATTTACAACGTGCGTAGTATAATTTTTTATGCGTCAAACGAACAGTGTGGAGACTTGAGTTTTTATATTCATTCAATTTTGAATTTACTCTTACAGTTTATTTGCAATGTAACAGGTTCAAAAATCTTCATTATGGCATCTTTTTGGCTCTGCAAGTTGTTATGAATGAACTGACGAAGCAATTACTTTACAAAGGTGAATCGAACATAAAGCAGTAAACCAATCCATGTGATGGGTTCCATGCATTTTATAAGGAAAGGATTTTTTGTTTTATAAAAGGATGAAGATGAACAGTTGAAGTGTATAAATTATGAAGATTGTATTTATGAAAAGAATCTTCATTGCTAAAACTTTGTATGCATGTAATATGTATGTATAGTACCTGAGTACATTTCTCATTTCATTGTACCAAGTACCTACATAGTGTGAGCAAAATAAAGAGAAATCTGGTTGTAACTGAAAATGATCATGTTTTTCGCTCTTATGATGACGATAATATTATTATCGTCATCTTACATGGCTTTCCCGTTTGTATACAAATAGATCATACATTTCGAAAAGTGTGTTAAATAGAAAAATTCAATCCAATCATGTACACTTGATGTACTAGCCGTAAACGATTTTTTATCTCGAGTTAATATCCTACTTCTTTGGAAAATAACGTTTTCCACAAAACCGTCAATTTTCAATAGAAAACAATTATGTTCACAAATCGCTTAATCATCGTTACTTTATTACTTGTAACTTGCAAAAAATGTTAATCAACTCGTGAACAAGTGAAAGATATCAGTGTGCTATCATCTGAAATCTGAGACTGTCTACAATAAGTTAATTAAAAGATGTACATGTAAATTGAAATTTTTGACTGGTCTAGTACTTTTCCTTGTCCATTTTATGTTCTATTGTGTAAGTTGTTTAGACCCCACAAGATGTGAAAGAATGCTTATAGATAAGAGATAAATAGCTAACGTGAGTTTCTTTTTTGACGTGAAAAGGTTTAATTTCTGTCTTTGGACATGTAGCAATTAAATCGTTTAAAAATGAAAATATTAATAACATGATGTAGTGTTAATGAAATTTTGATTCGCTAAGTATTCGTGAGAGTGAGTTCTAAGAGTATGTAATCGATTCTTGGCTGATATGTTATTCGGTTAAGGTTTAGATAGATAAAAGTAAATATAGTATGCCCTAACACAAATCGATAACCGTATTTTAACTAACATACTTCAGACTATCATAATAGTTTACTCTTTTTATAAATAGAAATCTATCATGATTTTATAGTTTTTCCTAACAATGAGTGGACATACTGAAGTATTAATTTCCTTACCTGGCATTTTATGATTTAAGTGACATGGTTTATAAGTCTAATAGCCTTTGGCAATGAAAACTTTAAATATCGGATATTCATTCATGTCATAAAATTAAAAAGAATGAGCAATATTTTATGCATATGCACATGTTATAATCGCCCAAGGTTAAAATTTGAAATGGTTACATCAGTGAACCCAGACTATTTTTTATTGTTTTTGTATTTTTTCATGTACATTTATTGCACTTTTTAAGGGTATCAATGCAAAATTACGTACGTATGTACATACATGTTTTGCTTGAATTGGGAACGGAAATCGGTAATTAGATTAAACATTTTTCCATTATTAATTATACAACAACTTGTTCCTGTACGTTTATAGCAAGCGGGGAAATTGTTTATTGTTGTTTTGTTTGGCTAGAGAGCAATAATGTGAACTTACCTTGCCTCTTCCGTCATTGCGATTTTCTGCATGAATACATTGTAAAAGTACGCTGACAGGCTCACATCACCGAAGACATTATATCAAGGAAACTTCACACTTTGGACTCCCACTGTCATTATTATATGTTGTTAAACACACGCACTTGCTACAAAGGAGAACAGGAAGATGAGGAGTGCGACTAGTGCGAGTAGGTAAATGGAAATGGAAGTTGTAAAAAATTGTAAGGGAAAATAATAATCATACACGTTTCTCGGTTAAAAAATTACTTTGTTGAAGGGCTCTAATACAACTACACGTTTGTGAAATCCACGTGCGTGTTGGTTGATAGGTACATCATCATATACACATGCATAATATTTAATATCAAAACATGAAATCCTTTTCTTTCTACCACGTCTGCGGTAGATAATTTACCTACCATTGGGATTTTACACAACATGTGTTACTTGAGTTGAATGGTCATGTACCAAGTTGACGGCATTGCTACCCACATCCGATTTACACATTGTTGTAGGAGTATTACTAACTAAATCGTTAATTATTGTTATTGTACATCATTAATTACGTCGCTGCAAGGAGCAACACATTTAAAATCATTTCGCATTGTGTTATAACCTCTTTTTAAATCTCGGATGCTTAGTGTTTTTTATTACTATTCAATCACCAGTCCTCAGTCCTTACATTTAACCCATCTAAATACATGGACTTGTTGAATTAATGAAAAATCACGTGCGTACAAGCATTCATGAATCATGATTGTAGTAAACTGAAAAAGATGTACTTGCACCTGACCTAAATTATGATTTTTTAAAGTATTAATTACAGACGGAAAAGGATGATAGTACATGCTAGCACGTTTGTTGATATTACTTCATTGTCTGCTGAAAAAAGAAAATTGTTAATTGCTATTGATATGTAATGTTGACTGTATTTTTACACCGGTGTCTCTACAAAGAATAACGAATAAAAAATTGACATTGTCGTTCTTTCTTCCATAACATGCGTAATGTCTTATCGGAATTATACCTTTTTGTTATATTTTTCATCAGTCCTGAAATTGTATGACAACTTCCGACTAATGTGGTTTTTACATCGTTGTTTATATGCACAAAACGTTCGTTGAAAGCTTCTTGGTGTAAAATGGACATACATAATTTTATTACTTCATGTTGAAAGATTAGAGTGTGAACTACTTCAGACCTGTCTTTTGTTTTGAAAAGTTAATTATTTGTTCAATTGTTGTACAGTCTGTTAAGAAATAGCATGCAAGCTCTCTGTTCACAAATCAAGAAGTAATTTAATTTACATGTTTGACATTACACGAGGAACCGTTATTATTGCTTTCTAATTCTATTATTGCTGTTGTGTGTTATATAACTTTGTAAAGTTCATAAAATAGAACAGTTTATGGTTCGGCTGATTGCGTATTTGTTAATGTAATTCTGTGAAAGATAAAAGAAAGCGGTAAAATGCATTTAAAATTAAGACGATGCACTGCACACTTTTTTATTTTGCGATTCTTGACCCCAACTAAAAATGATTTAAGACAACTTAACCATTTTAGCGGTTCAAAATGTATGAGAAGAGAAGGCTATTCCCGTCGGCAAAATGTAAAAATCTAAATAGGATGCATAGAGTGGCCAATAATGCATTTTGCACAAATTTGCAAGGTTTGCATCACAATGAACTCCTACTCAAAAAAAAGTATCAAGTAACTTTTTGGTCGTTTTTATTTTCGTTTGGTCTTATTTGCGTACACCTCAAGGTTTTGCAATATTAATAATAATGTATAGGAATAATATGTTTAAAATTAAGGAATAAACGGTAAACTGAAGATGTAGTTACAGAATTATTTTAATTTGAACGACAGTGCCCTCCATTTAGGGAAATGGTTAATAGCTTTGAAATGTCGTGCATTGTCCAAAAGTGGTGGTGGCCCCACAAGAAAGAGATAGTGAGTCAGAACAGAGTCCACTTTTGGGGTTTTACAATCTTGTCCTGATATTTTGTGGGTGAGAAAAGTGAACACTTTTTTTTGTAATCTAATGTATATGTAAAACATGACCCTGATAATATAGAATCTGGCAAATTTACGTGGCTATACAATTCGTAACGAATTTAGACTTGTGAGTGTTTACAAAACAAAGTTTAGAACAACAATCAGGATACACCCACTTTAGTTTGCCATCTCTTCCAGGTATAGAAAATACAAGAGAACAATTTTGTGCAATGAAGAAGTACCTGACTGACTAACAAAGCCAAATTGTTTTTATCAACAGGTGTAGTGGGTAAAAGTTAACAGCATTTTATAGCAATGTTGACATTCTAAACAAGCTATCATAATTGCGTATAGCATATTGTTGTGATATATGTAAATCCTTTAAGGATAGACGAAGTTTTTAATAAGAAAAGTTATTTTATATAAAATCTGCAGATTTACTCAATACACAATACACCCTTATTATGTTAGTCTAACTTTGTAAATGAATGATGACATAAACGGTTGTTCACTCGCACCACAACCAAACCGAATTCGAACGTTATGATTTGGCTGTGGCACCTGCAAAACTTACCCCAACAAACGACATTCACAATACAAAAACATAATGCATTGAGTGGGCAGTGGTTTGTATGCAAATTCGTTCTATGAATCACATTTATCAAAACCTCTTTTATCTAAATCCAGTAAGAAAACAGGTGCAATTGTAAAGCATTTGTATCTTATTATCGGTGAACAATAAACATCAATTTATCTCTGGTTTTATGGTGGCTACACACTTCCAGTACCTTTTGATGACGTGTGAATGGTACTCATTTGCAATTAGTTTTTTTATGCATTGTCCAACTACCCGTTATCATTAGACATATATTAGTAGGCATTCTGTTACATTCGTGAAATGAATACTAAAGCATTTAACATGTTTACTACACTATAGGAGCCATAATTCAAATCAGTGGACATATATTAGGTTCATGAACTTTTAACGTTTTGTAATTTTGTGTCTCTGTTGTAATAGCTGTTTAACGCATATGACAAGTATTTACTCAATAACTGTTTTATTTGCAAGATTCAAAGTTTTTAATGGTCCATTTCGACTGGCGTTGGCAAAGAATTTGAATACATTTTTGAAATTTACGAGAGTATTAACGTCATACGTTCATTAAACTTATTCAAAACAGTCGGAAACATTAAAAATATACAAATTCCTTCACGCTTCGCTTTTCACGTAAGCGCATAGATGTCCGAATGTGCTCTGGCTACCGTTTTTTCTAAAGTTCTAAATGGTCAATAATAGTGCAGCTAAATAGAAATATCATATAAATCCATGCCCCTTCAAAAATAGAAACGAAGATTTATTAAGTTTCAGGTTTTTACTGAAACTTTCTACGAATGGGGGGTACGGGAACAAAAAGTCCGTCTGTCTGTCCGTCCGTCCGTCCGTGCGCGCTCTATCTTCCAAACGGTTCAACCAATTTAAATGAAATATACGTATATGGTATACGGATACATATAGTGCCAAAGAGGATCCCTATTGAATTTGGGCCAAATTGGTCAATTGGTCTTGGAGTAACGGCCAATTAACGGTCCCATGCTTTTTAAATAGGCAAAAAATATTATTGTACCAATCGATAGATTATAGAATGGGGATCAAACTTTGTCAAGGGACCATGGTCCAAAACTCAATAGTTTTTGAAATATAGCCATTTCAAAAAAAACTTTTTTTTGTTTTTTGTTCATATGACGCCAACATTGTACAATTCTGTTTAAATATTCCAATTTTAATTATAATTTATAATTGCCGGCGGAGCCGGCCACCAAACCTGAAACTTGCCCAACTGGTTTACCAGTTTTATTTATCTCTTCTATGTACCGGAATTTCCCCACTTCTGCTTGCAATCAAAAACCAAAAACATAAAAGTTTTAAACTCAAGCCAGCAGAGTACTACTACTATTCCCCAAAACAGGTTATTGAGAATTTCTTATTTCTCAGAAATCGCAATAAAAAAGTTGTTGTATTGTTCAGCGTAGCTTAAGACACTTCACTTCTGGGTCCATTCTATTTTTTACCCACGATAAATGTATCAAAACGAAAAAAAGTAAATAAATCCTGAGTATATCACGTTAGTTTTCTTTTGTGCTATATACTGTTATAGTACCACTGAAAGGAAGATAAGGTTAAAATTTATTTCACCTAAAGCACTTAAACTGAAGTTTACCAAATGAACTGTAAAACGTGTCGCCAATTTTCAGAATGAAAGATCTAACCATGAATCGCTATGCAAATTGACTAAATGGACAATTTAAATGACACACAATTAATCCTAAATGTAGAAACCTTACTGATGTAATGAATATTCTATGCAATTACTGGTGCATTACAATGAGGAAAATAGGCGCCATTCAAGAGCTTATGTAATAGTGTAAAAATAGCGTACAGAACATCGTTATCATTCTAGAAAGCGCCCAGCATTGCCCCAATAAACCACATTTCCATCTAGAGAGTGGTTGCTTTCTCTCTGCATATGTATATCTGTGTAGATTTCATCATGCATGTCTTGTTGTCATTTCTCGCGTAACATGCACGATAATTATTTCATAACTACTATACATTTTGAAAACTGATAGATGGAAAGAAATGAATGAACATGTAGTGCCTTCATTTCACAATGCACATCTTTAATGCTGAATTCAACTAGAGATGTCGTAGGAAGAGAAGTAGTAACATAGTAACATGATTGTATTGGTAGTTTCACGATAGTAATATATGCTATTTGGAATTGTTGTTGACGTAAGAAACATCAATATTAAATGTATCAGTATGTTGTCATAATTTCTGTGTGGAATTACAATAAAGCTATATATTTTGTATTTGGAATTTGGATATTACATGGCAGTGGTGTCTGCCCCTGCCACTCTTTCGTTCTCTGTCTGTCTTCTAAACTAAAATTGATGACATACATGGCTTGTTGTTTTTCACGTAAAAGTAAAATCAAACATTAACCGACAAGGAAGAACAGACTATGAGCAGCTACAAGACAGTGAATATGTGTAGGAGTATTTATTTCATAGTTCACATGGCTTACTGTCATTCCTTTCAAATATTTGCTCATATAATTTTTTATTGTAAAATTTTCGTTTGCTCCCATAAAGACGTGGAAATAGAAGAGAGATAATATTATGTCTATTTGATTTCTCTTTTTCATATGAAATGGATTGACAGTAGACAAGAAAAAGTTATGAGGAAATGTACTCTAGAACTACAACAATAGTATATGATGATTTTCTACAAGATCATAAAACAGATTGCAATGTTTTACTATGCAAACAGAGTACATTTCAATGGAAAGTCTTTATGTTTAGTTTCGAAGAAATTCAATACGTACTATTTATGTATATAGGTATACAAATGCACAACAAAAGAAATCCGCCCTATATCAAAAGTAGCGTATCATAACCATGATAATGCCAAGAAGCTAGTGAACGAAATGGAGTTATGAGTGAATTTAGGAACTGTGTACAAGTTAAACAGAAAATGTAAAAAATTGGTGATGCCTCTACGTCTATTCTTGTTATCTCTTCCCCGCTTGATGATAACGGTAGCTAGGAAAAGTGAACGAGGAAAAAAGTTATTTTCATTTACTCACTAGCGTGTCATCATCCCTGAAGAGATCTTTGTCAAATGAGATGTAACGTGACACTTCAACTCCACAATAAAAGGGAGGAAACAAGGAGAACCACTCTAAACAACTTTCTTTGTGATGACATCCTCACAATTTTATTGTAACTTTTTTCTAAGAAGTAAGTCTGTCAGTTAGTAGTATACTAAAGAGTAAAAATGTGAATGAATTTTGTATATTCAATATTATAAAGATGGCGGTGTTTTTCGGTCTGTCCTATAGTTTTTTACATTTGGCTGACTTTGCTAAGATGAGACATGCTTCGTAGTCAATTTATCGGGATGGATTCTTATTCCAACTAATTCTTTGTGAATAAGAATTGCTATGAACTCTCTGGTTGTACCATTTGCATGATATATCAAATATGACACATTTTGTCGCAACTTTGACAAATGTTGATGGACTGAATTAAAAAATTGACAATGAAACTTGTAGGCGTTGCAGTCACCACAACTGCCTTATTCAAAACGGGCGGGGGTGCCTATTACAAACGGATATTGAGATTGAGTGAAGTTTGTACTTTTATTACAACAAAATACTTTCATCTCGTTATTGTATAAAATATGCATGCATTTGTCATTGTAAATTTATGTGCACATTTACTTACACTCAACTTGCATTTACTCACTTTTGACATACCGTCAATAAAGATACTCCATTCATTCATTCTTCTACTCTTTTTTTTTCGGAAAAGCCAGCATCATTTGTCATTTTACAGTAAAGTTTACTTCACTAGTTGATTAAGATATCAGTAAAACACATCATTTCATCAAAGTTTCTTGAAAGCAATGCATGTAATGACAGACTTTCTACAATCTCAGTTTTGAAACGTGCTCATTTGTTGATATCTATCATCAAAAAATTTTATCATTTCATGCGTCATATCTTGCCTTGAAAACACATTTATAGTTATAATCCGTGTTTATTCGGAAATGGAAATAAATCTTTTGAAATGCAATAAGGGAGTTCTCTGCTAAAACTCTGTTCTCAACTTATGACGATACTACACTTGATTTATCCCAGGAAAAAGAAGTGATCATGTGTGCTATTACTTAAGTTATTCCTTTTCTATGACTTTTATGTCTCAATGGTACTTTCACCCAAGTAGCTTATTGTCTTTGTTATAAACTAGAATACAACTAGAGTGCAGTAAAGTATGCGTGAAGTGGACAAGTGGAAAGTTGATTGTGAAAGAGAAAACCGAAGGATGAAGGCTGAAAACAAGAATAGAGCTAAATGATGATGATCACTATTATTCTACAAAAGTCGGGGGTACATTTTCAAATCTTCAGTAAAGTTAGTATGATATATGTAGTATTGAATAAGTTGTAAAATATGTATTTTTGTAATGCAACTAAAACATTTATTTCACCATATTTCAATTACTAGACCACATACACACTTTTATCTATTCCATTTACCCACTGACACTGCACTAACTAAAAAAATAACACAAATGGAAAAATATTGCGTTTTTATGAAAAAGTAGGCTTTTGTTTTAATTAACTCGAACTCCTGGCAGCTTAACGCACTACCGTACCACCGTAACTTATTGATTTTGGTTGGAGGGGAAAAAAGCAAAAGGAAAATTGTGAGAATCATAAAAATGTGTTTTATGCGAGCTGGCTTCCTTTTTTGACGACATTTTTTATTATTTAAGTTGCAATTATGGCTAAACCAACCCCACTGCTTGAGAATGGAGAATACGGAAGTGGGCTTGTAAAGGACTCATTATTTCCTATTTTTCAGACCCTGCAAACCAAGTTATCTCTCTTGTTTTGTGCTGATTAAGAGATCAAATAATTGAGTACAATCCATTTATATCGTTTAAACCTACATGCAAACATATACTTCCTCTTACAAACCACCTGTCTCCTGTGCTTTAACTTTTTTGGGTTTACTTTGAAAATGAGGGAAAGTAAAGTAAAGGAGGTATTTTTGTGTAGTGACGCATAAGGACAACAACAACTAGTTCTTTATTATTAATAATAATAATACAAACAACGAAATATAACGAAGGAAAAAATGCTCCTGGGTTTTCATTTTCATCTTAATGCGATGGGTTTTTCCTGCTTCTGACTGACACACTGCATCCCAAACCCAAGTCCTGAAGATATCTAATTAGAGGATCTTTGATGTACACACATAAACATCATCATCATCACCACCACCACTACCACCAACAGAAAGAGATAGATAGCCTAAGGCGATTTTTCACATTTCAAAGGGGACATACCTTTCTTCCTCATGATGCACACACACACACACGTAGTCAGCTCAACTCAGCTAGAAGTTACATGATGATAACTCTAATGACGATGATACTATCAGCCTATTTAATACAAGTTTTGTGTATGTGCAGCTTTTATTCTGTGGACCTCCTCCTCCTCCTCTTTGTAAGAATTAATAACTAACTTGTTGTTATGTTTTGAACTAATCTCCTTCTCCTTTCGACCATGCAATATAATAAATTTCCACCGACAAAACGTGGAGGAGTAAAGGAACAACTTAACTTTATAAATACTTTTTTTCTGTAGATTACTTCTGAAAATAACAGGTTTACTAAGTATGTGCGTGTGTGTGTCCTTTGCAGATGTTCTGGTGTTGTAGCAGAAAACAGAGAGGGGAAAAAGGATGAAAGATCATTAGAAACACAAACATAGTAGCCTAGTAGAAAAAACAACACTTTTCCCAGATGCGCTCTCCTGGTTTAAAAAAATCAAGAGTTTTCCTTTCCCAGGCTGGTTTGTTGGCAACTCTACTTATTGGAGTGGAACGGATGAGTCTCAGTCTCAGTACCACTTTACATTGCTATTCAACTAATAGCTCTTTTGCTGTTACTGACCCTGTGTCTGCCAAAATGCTAAAAGTATGTAAATATATTTAGCAAGCCAACAAAACCAAAAGTCTACAAACCTGCAGTGCACTTGAGTGTGCAGTGGTCGGTAAACAAAGAATACGATTTTGGGTTGCGGTGAGACTATTTTTTTGATATTATTATGATGATGATCACTAGTGCACACCAACTTTCACTATTGATCACTGTGCATAATTTTGTGGTGGTTGGTGTGTGGATGTGAAATTAGTTCAATGGGTTTTTAGAGAATAATAACATTGTAAGCTTGGTTTCCACCCACCCTTTTGATTACACTACATTAATACATATATGTATATATTGCTTAATGAGTGTGTCTGCTTGTAGTTTTAATGTATCCAGTGAAACTAGTCAAATCAAGAGTATTTCGGTGTACTGGAGGACCTGCTTTTGTTTGTGGGGGAGCAGACATTAATGACTATATTTTTCCTGCACAGGAAAATTAATGTCTTGGTGGGTTTTCCAGTCGAATATTTATGGCAAGTGGCATTTACAATGGAATAATCTATTATTATATTGGAGAAAGTGTTCAGTATGATTTCTTTGGAAAGTGGAAAGTGAAGAAGTTATGTAACTGTTTGTAAGGAAGTTGAAGTGCCTCTGTTATTTGCAAATGCAAAACATATACCAATTTTCGGAAGAAAGAAAGGGTTAAATTAAGTAAACTCAAGATTTGATTTCCTGAGGCTAAGAAATTCAGAAAATTTTCAAGTTTCATTTAATCATTAATCCATGCACTAATAAATAGCATAGAAAATGGTTATTATGCATCATAAATATAAAATAATCATGTAAATTGGTTGGGAAATTTGATGAATAGATTATTTGAAAGAAAATGTTTGCTTTTATTATGTCTATACCTAGATCAAATACAAATAGTTACTCTTTGTAAACTATAAACATGAAAATAAATGAGTTTTGCAAAGACTGTAAACCAGTTTTAATCTAAGCTCCAAAAAGTATTTTGGGTTCTGCAATTTTATCACTATTGAAAGCCGCAAGCAAAGTTATTATAACGTTACTGACATCCTTACTCCTTTTTCATTTTTCACTGAAACGTGATAATCATATCAACTTAGCTTGCATAAGTGTCTTATTAACTCAAGTGTACACTTAACTTGAGCTGACTGACATGGAAGACTATTTAGATGTGATCAAGATAGACGGTAAATGTAAGATTTGGGAAACCAGCATTTACAGAGGAGTCCAATTCAGAAAACATTTTTCTGTGGGAACAGCATTTAATATTTATGGCTGCAACCACAAGTGCCGCCAGTGGATCTCGCTAGTAATGATGTGAACTCATTACTAAAATCTGTTCTTAAGTCAAGTAAGAAGTGGATGCAAAACTACGCTAACAGCGCAATATATTGCATTATTTAATTTAAAATTGACCGTACATCACATCAAAGAAGTCTACCTTGTGAGTCAAGGTCTATCATCTCAATTCGTTTCCTTTTCCCTTGCGACGAAAAATATACATATTTTTCAAATCAGTCAGTCGAGGAATGAATGGTGTGGCAAGTCCACGTTGTATTTACACCCGACCCCGGGTTGCATAACGTTCAAATTTCATTGCTATTTATATCTTATTCGTAAACTGATTTTCTTTTGATATGCAAATTCTCATGTCATACTTCATGGATTTCTGCTAAATTCAAAATGCACGTTTCAAAAACATTTCGGGTGCTGCTAATGCTAAAATACATACACTGAGATTATGTTGTATAATATTTCGGGTACCACTGGAACAAACACCCTTCTTTCTTTTTCCTCATGCCTCAAATACAGTGTAAAAAACCATTATGCTTGTAAATTGACCATGATACAAAGCAAGCAGACTCCAATCCAAAACCTTCTTGCTTGACGATTAAATTCAGGACAGAATATCTTCAGTACTTCTTTGCCCAAAAATACACAAAATTACTTTCAAGATGTTCTTGGTCTTGTTGGGTTATGACAACAATGGCATATTATACTTTCTTTGTGGAATTTTCTTGTATTATGAAGTACACTCCAGGAACCACTTTTTGTTCTGGAAATGTTCCGATTTCCATTCAATTAAAGCATTATCTAACATTACTAGCACAGATTTCGGGGCAAAAAATGAACCTTTACTTATTGTAGCCGATCCAGTAATAAAGATCATTTTCATCATATCATAAACTCATGTTGCACAACAGCAGCTACCACTACTTCCCTACTCTATGGATACGACGAATGTCTGAAATTATTGTTGGCAATTGCAATGATGATGGTTTTACCCCTTGTGCTACTGATTGCTTTGTGTGCGTGAGCATTACTGAAGTGTACATATTTATTTATTGCAAAACATAACACACTTTCATTCTCTTTCCAGCTTGGTAAGTTATTCAGTATAACATACTGTTGGTTGTGCAGCATGTATATGTTATTACTATTATTATGCACATTATTCTTATTGTTACCATTATCACTACCATTGTTCAAGATTGCCAATTCAACTTCATAACTAAAATGTTCTCTCCGGTGAAAGGAGAAACAACATATGTGTTTTTACGATCCATTTCTTCCTTTTGCTTTTTAACTTATCTATCCATCATCATCCTTCTTTCTTCTTCCTCATTCTCGTCATTCCTACTAAGTCTATTATAACATAAGGTTACTGCATGTATCTATAGTATCTAGTCCACAACATATGTGCAGTGTGTAGAATTACAAGAACAACAAGGAATGTCAAAGAGAAAGCTGATATGCTTATATGATGATGATGTAAATTTTTCGGTGAATATATGTATGTATGTGTACTTCTTGGTTGTCTTGTCGTGACCTGGCTGGCCCATTTCATTTGATTGGCCACTCTTTCGTGTGATGTCGATATAAAAAGCAATGATGTTTATAGAGCTTCTAAAGATACATACACATGTGGACGCAATAGAGACATAATTTTTGGTATAAATATAATAATGAACTACAACATCCTTTCCCTGTCAATAAAAACGGGAAACATGGTTGTTGATATTGCCATTTACAGACATGAACTATACAAATGCACTCACTCACTCTTTCAAAGTGTTACCTTACAACAAACAGACTTCGTTCCAAGTTGTACTTGAAAATGTGTATTTGTATCGTAACAAATGACTATTAATGTGCCTTGTACGTGTCCAAACTGCTTGTCTAAAATATCATTCTATTACTTACTCTAGCTTGTCTTTAACTTGTATGTATTTTATAAGATTTTACGATGAATTGAAAGTGTTTCTGTAGCGGGTGATGGTAGTAAATATACATACATACGTTTATCTATTCATGTATACTCGTCTTCACACAAGATAATATGTGATCACTGACAAAATGGCAAAGTATGATGATAGGTGAAAACAACCCAAAAAAGCTTTCTCTTTTATGATTTCTAGAGATAAAAATGTGCCATTCTGAGATACTACACACACCATTACATCACCATCATTTTCATTGGTATCATCATAACAAAAAATACATACCTTTCGTGAAGGCACAAGCACAGGGGATTCAGTTTCGTTTTTTTTGCAAAAAAAGTAATGATATCATATTCGCCAACTTTATATCTTGGCGTTAAACATCTTTGGTAATCATCAAGTTTGTAACCGGTTTGTTTTAAATTTTGAATGAAGTTGGAGAATGAGATTTCCACGATCAAATTCACCGAAAAACCATTTAGCCTTGTTGCTGCACTCATATGCGGGTAAATTATAAAACAACTTTGGAAAGGATACAGAAAAATAAACGAAATATTCAGAATTAGAGATGTAATGTTGGGAAAGGAAAATGTGTCAATGGTCGTTCCTCCAGACAAATCAATTCAGCATAAAAAATAGCAGAAACCTTAGCGATGCTTTGTTTGTGCACCTTGACAGTGTTACTTGCTAACTTATTGATAGTATTGATTTTTCTATAATGATTCTTATCATCAAATTCATATTTTGTGGTGGTGGTTGTGATAGTGATATTGGTTGAGTAGAAAAGTGACATAACAGCAGCATCAAATATCATTAATGATACTGATACTTATGATGATGAAATGATGATCGTGAACGGATGCACTGCTGTGCACGTAATAAAAACTTTGCTGGTACAAAAACGAACGACCTTGGTAGAGGTAGTGTAAAACAAGGACAAGATGTAATGATGACAATGTTTGTGCTAGCATTGCCTTTCAAGTAAAGAAAAATTATTTATGTTTGCTTTCACTGGTGAATGGGCATGTTATACAGAACATTTTTTTACAAACATTATCATAATATGCAATGCACATACTTTCATGAAAATAAAGTACATAATTTACATATCTTACTAGGATACAGGACATAAGAATCCTATGCATTTTTTCAGGGCTGATTTTGTTTACTTTGCAGATCACGTTAGCATCGTCAAAGTCACTTTCATCCTCGTTTTCATCTAGATCCTGAGAAAAATGCAAATATGAAATGGGATAATATAAGACAGTTACCTTAATTCAAGTCAGTTATCTATTTTACGTTGTATACTCCACGTGTCTATTTACTATTATTCTTTTCTCAGACCCGTGAAAAAAGTTAAACTTCCTTGTTTATATTTGTATTGAACTGATCGCTATAACTTTATTACACAAGGCATGTTGACAGGAAATCATATTTGTCTACACCGTATCTCTTCAGTTACAAAGCGAAACGGTCAAAATAAACTTCCTTGTCGAGGAAAATGAGAAAAAAATTAAATTGTTTATTGTCGACAGTGACGTTGATTGTTTGAATTTGAAAGCCTGAAAGCTTTGTCAATGATAGACAATCTGAAATTATAAGATTCACGAAGTAAAAAATTCACATGTAAAACTTTAATGGGATTTAATCTTCCTGAAGTAAACGAGAATTTGTGCTTAAAAGAACATTAAATTGTTTCGGATGAAGATGAAACAAGAATCAGTAGCAGCGAAGCGCTTTAGCTTAAATTGTCTAGTTGAGTAACTTTACAGAGTGCTAATTAAATTGCCTTGTGAGATTTAAATCTCATTAAGCTCCATCAAGACAAGATGGTTACTTGTATTGTCATATACGCATTTATGTTCGTCCCTTCGTCCTATTCCAAGCTTTACTTTTCCGCCCTATTCACTATGTACCTAATAATTAAAAGCATACGGGATGAATTTAGCATAGTAGCCAAATACACCTGGCTACAATACAATTTTTAACAACAACTATTTGGTCTATGTGTACGTATGTAGCTTCTAGATTTTGTTAAGGCTTATATCGTAGGTTTCAAACTTTAAAGAAACTTTATTAAAATAAAATAAATTGAGCGTGTCTATCATAATCAAGCCTTTCATTATATCTATTAATTAGGTAAAAAAAATATAGTACAATAAAATCACCTACCTGACTTCTGATAGGAGGGAATGACTTTTTTGGAGTATAAACTAGCCCTTATACGGCAACATTAGGTTGTAGTGTAGACATTCTGACGGCAATGAGTAAATATTTAATTAACTGTCTTTTATTGCGCATAAATTTTGGCTAGTAACTACACATATGTTAAATATTTATGCTAAATAATATATTTTACCGCAAACCAAGAAAAGAAAAAAGTAACAAAAAATAAGATAAAAATGTATGTTTTTTTTAGATATAATCCTGCCAGGGAAGTGCTCATCTCCTTAACTCTTTATACTACTACTCCTCATTTTTTCCTCTAAAGTTACTTTCTATATTATTCTACACATTGCAATGGGCTAAAATGTCAATATCATGTATTGCAACTTACACTATAGTGTATTTTTTATGTCGACCAGCCATCAAAAATTTCGATGTCACCGATTTGGCTGATTTTTGGCATACATGTTAGTAGGCCTTAGAAAGTTGTTGTGGAAAAGTTTGAGCCGGCGTCGTTGCGCCTGGTAAGCACAGGGGGTGACAACGTGGCAGCAGCCCAAAAAGGCATTTCTTGTTTCGCCATTTTGTTGATTTCAAATGAAGTATTCTGTGACTTTGCATAAGTATTAGGGTAAATGTGGGCTACAAAACGTGTGGTACGAAATTTATCCTAGCTTGCACATGGTCGATTTATCGGCCGATTTCGTGGATGGTCAAAATCCAACTTTTTCCAAGGTGAATAACAAAAAATTCTAAAAAGTACCCATTGTGCACCACAACAGTTGTAAGTAATTGCAAAAAACTAGACCGAAAAATATTTATCTGTATGAGACTTATGGTCGATTTTTCAAAATCGCACCTTCGAAATTTCAGAACACCACATATTATATCTTCAATATGTTTTATTAGATGTAACTTTGATTCGTACCCATCATGTCATTATCATCCCTAAGAATAGGTCTTTCAACCAATATATAACACTTGGTATATCAATCACACCACTGGACACAACAGGTCACTATTCAAATTTGTACCACTTGCCAAAAAAATAGCAATTTTAACAAAAATCCATTTTTCTCAAAAATGATAGATAATAATAAAAATCCCAGTCGGCCCATTTTGCGGTACTACAATAGCTATGAAATGCAAAAGGAATTGTGAAAAAATCTCTTAACACAAAAAAATGCGAAGTGTTTGAGTACAGCAAGAACGGTTAAAATATTTTTTTCAAAATTTTCAAAAAAATATTTTTGTGGGTTTCGGCTCTGAATATGGACAGAAACTGATTATTTTAACGTTTAGACTGTGTTTTACACACAAAATAATGACTAAATTCATTTTTAGACTATTTATTGGTTTTTCAAAAATTTATACATTGACATTTCTTAATTAGTCGAAAGAAAATCTACCTTGAATACCTGTGGCGTAACTTATGCACCAATCAAAAGCCCTCATCAAGTAGAATAAGCTTGTTTAAAGATATTTTTTTCAATCTACATGAAAATAGGTTGCCTCGGGAAATTGAAGATATGCCATGTCATATATTTCGTAAAGACAGATTTTTAAGTTTCCAAGTTTGATTTTAAAACAACATTATTGGCATAATTTATTCTACTTGATGAGGACTTTGGGCCGCTGGCACGTTGTCACCCCCTGTGCTTACCAGTTGCAACGACGCTGGCTCAAACTTCGCCACAACAACTTTCTAAGGCCTACTAAAATGTATGCCAAAAATCAGCCAAATCGGTGACATCAAAATTTTTGATGGCTGGTCGATATAAAAAAGACACAATCATGTTTTCTCATGTCGCTATAATTTTTAGTATTACAAAAAATTATTTCATCGCAATAGTTGAATGGAAACAAAACCTACTTTATGGTCTTTATAATTTGTAAAACCAACAACCGTTGTATTCAAGGGGTTACAAATTGTGTTAACCAATCCCAAACAAATCCGAAGTTAGCGCTCATTGTATTTCGAGCATTTCACTGGCTGAATAGTGTATGGAGACTTAAATATTATCAATCAATAATTCAGTTGTAAACACAAATAAAAAATTTGACAAACTGATATAATGCCGAAATGGATTCAAGTTTAAAATATTTCATTCATTACACATTTTATTATGTACTGACTCTCGTGAAGTGCAAAAAACTCACTTCATGAGTAAAAAGAATACCATAACTCGATGTATGTTGCTTGAGTAAAAAGTAAGTGTTATTAGTATTAAAATATCTCATAAATTCTGCATTGCGATTCTTCAGTTATATTTTTATACCTTGAATGTGTATTATCCGTGCGCAACTATTGCATATCTGTTCTGATATGATTCCAAAACAAATCATGGGCTCATTCTATTTCTGTGCCAATATACACATGATTTATTACAATGCATTTATGATACTCGTCATTTAAGTTTGCTATCAGTACTTCAAATATTTGCGATTAGGCTGAGTAACCTGACCTGTTTATTCATTTATAACCAGTTTTATCATCACAGAGAATTCCAGCAACATTTTGTCATCCAAACCTTAAAACTTGTTTTAAACCTTGTATTTCAATACGCTCTTAATTCTAATAACGGAAAAATAGCATTGCAGTTGTGTTGGTCATTAATAATTTTTAAAGTCAAAGTTTAGTTTCAGAATATCCACACCTGAAACGTTTTTACAACCATGGCCAATATACCAATCGGTGATGCAGGTAATAAATCACTAATGCTTTACTTGTAAAATTTCGCAATTTAAATATTTGAAAACTAATTAAAAACTACATTTTTGTAGGCTGTACTGTTAATGAAGTATTACGTGCATTCAATGAGAGCACAACACAAAACATCTTGATAAACGAGTGGCCAAAACTTTGCATGCATTTAGACACACCTTTACATACGATGGAAACCATAAAGAACGAATTACTTTGGAACAAAAAAAATATTATGGAAGTTATCAACTCGATTCTGATGGAATGGAAATTCCGAAAGTCAGATGAAGCAACGTTAGGAAATTTGCTAGATATTATTGGGAAAACAGGAGAATGGAAGCTACTGCAAGGTGTGTTTGATAAGTTGCTACTTTGAATAAGTTTATCTATAGTCTCTTTGAATATTAGTTTTGAAATGTACCTTAATAAAATAGGTCAACTACAACAACTTATCATCCACAAAGCTAAAAGTTGGAACGACCTTGATACCATTTCCAAAGGAACTGCATTACAATCCAAAGTTGCTTTTCAGGGGAAAATACAAACATTGAGTTC
>JAQFXM010000114.1:0-72839 GCA_034693345.1 Entomobrya multifasciata
TGAGATCAGTCAGCTTCCATGAGATCAGTCAGCTTCCATGAGATCAGTCAGCTTCCATGAGATCAGTCAGCTTCCATGAGATCAGTCAGCTTCCATTATATCAGTCAGCTTTCATGAGACTAGTCAGCTTTCAGCGGACCTGTCACCCTTCAGCGGACCTGTCACCCTTCAGCGGACCTGTCACCCTTCAATGGACCTGTCACCCTTCAGCTGACCTTGTCAGCTTTCAGCAGACCTGTCAATTTCTTGCGCACTTGTCAGCTTCCAGTGGACCAGTCTGCGCCCATGAGATCAGTAAGCTTATAGCAGACCTGCCAGCATCCAGCGGACCTGTCAACTTTCAGCAGTCTTGGCAGCTTCCAGCTGACCTGACAGCTTCCAACGTATTTGTGAGCTACCAGCAGACATGACTGCTTCTAAGGGCATTTCGGCATCCACGGAAGTCTTTAGCTTCACTGAAGGTCTGTCGACTTACATGAGATTTGTCGGCATCCATGGGATTTTTTCGCTTCCAACGGATATCACCTTCAATGGGGTATGTAAACCACCATGAAATCGACACCACGCCCAATCACCAATCATTCCTTGATATCCTTGTTAATGTTTTAAGCTCACTCGCTAGATATCTACAAATTATTTAACTAAATAATACTAGAAATCTATTGCAACTTACACGCCAGCATTTACACGCATATGGTCATGTGATAAAGTGATGTGATTTACTTTTAAAAAATTATTCCCGTTCATCCGATTAAAATAAAAACAATTAATAAAACTAAACAAAGGCATTGATGTTTGGTTCTTTTATTTCGAATGGTAAAAACTTTAATCATCGCAAAACGGTTGCGTACTTGTTGATACCTGAATGTATCCACTGCTTATCTCCTGCATATTTCAAAATCCTTTGCGTGCTATTCTACTCATTGTACTCAATCTACTGTAGCATACTTATATCTCCGCTAAGACAATTTTTTTCAAATATCATAACGTCAGCTGTAAGCTGCCAAGACTGCTGAACGCTGCAAAGACCGCAAAAAGTTGACAGGCCCGCTGGATACTGAAAGCTCTGCTAGCAGCTTACTGATATCATGGGCGCAGACTGATTAACTGGAAGGTGACAGATGCGAAGGAACCTGACAGGTCTGCTGAAAGCAGACAAATTTCGCTGAAGGGTGACATGTCCGCTGAAATCTGACTGATCTCATGGCAGCTGCCTGATTTCATGGAAGCTGACTAATCTCATGCAACCTGAAGGATCTCATGGAAGTTCCAATGGAAGCCGCCAGTTCCAATGGAAGCCGCCAGTTCCAATGGAAGCCGCCAGTTCCAATGGTAGCTGCCAGTTCCAATGGAAGCCGCCAGTTCCGCTGGGAGCTGACGGAGTCGTTGGAAGCTGATAGAACAATTCCTTTGTTATAATGAATCGTTAGTGTCTTACTGTGATTTTTTAAGTCTAGGAGCAGATTAGTGTTGATTATTTTAATTTTTCAGTTTAATTTAATTAATAAACATTTACTAATTAACTTTATTGATAATTTTTTCTATTTGCTATCTATAATGGGACTTAAATAGAGTCAAAGGACACAGCACAGTTGGTTGTGTTAGTGTATTTTTAATTTAATTTACAATTAATTAGTATTGTATAATTTATTAATTAATCAGTGTTTGTTTCCTTTTTATTTAACAATTATGGACTTTTGTGGAGTTATATATATTTGTGTTCATTTATTTTGATATTTTTGATTATTTATATAATAATTATGTTAATTAGCATTAATTAATTTAGTTAATTAATATTTAATTGCTTTTATTTAACTATTACGGGCCGTTTGGGGAGTCAAATGACATATTTTTGTTCTTTTTTGTTGATAATTTTAATTATTTATAAAATAATTATGTTAATTAGTATTAATTAGTTGACTTGATTAGCATTTAATTGCTCTTATTTAACTGTTATGGGACGTTTGGGGAGTCATATGGCACATTGGTGTTTACTTTTTGATTTTTTAAATTAATTAATAATTAATTAACTTAATTAACTTTGACTAATTGACTTAATTAGTCTTACTACTATTTTACTACCTAACGGTGGATCTTACTCGTAAGTTATACAATACTCGTAAATTTTTTCAGAAAAAAAATTAATTAGTAATTAACTATCTTAATTAACTTTAATTGACTTTTTCAAACTCAATTAAGTCTTCAGAGTAAATAAACATTACGTTACCGTTAATTAACAGTGATTTGAATTCATTTTTTTAATGAAAATTATTTAATGAATCAATTCATATTAGGTGTCTATGCGTATGGAACACATAGAGCTTTTTCAAAATCTGGCTTCTAGGTCCCAACATACGTGGTGCCCACTCAGGTTGTTAAATGTCAATGTCAAAACAATTCTAGATAAATGTAGGCATATGAATGTTTATTTCCCGAGTGTAAGCAACAATGTATTGTAACGTGAGTATTTGTAGACCGACGGACACGACAATTTAAACAATATGTTAGTATGATGCATCCTATCATGAATCATGATTCCCCAAGTTACAAGTGTGCGAAGAAAAATGGTCATACAGAGAGCACATCAAAGATTTTTGATTGAACTACAACCTTGTTCTATTCTTCATGTTGTTTTCCTTAACAAGCCCTTTCAATACATAATTTTCTGTTGTCTTTATTAATAGTGAAACCATCAACAAAGTCTCTTCATTGTCCAGAGTCCATCCACCCTACTTAATGTAACAAAAACTATAAGTGCCGGCGGCTTCCCGTGTAGTCTTCTCCTATTATTCTTAATTTCATCTGCATGTTAAGTCCACATGTGGCCTGCACTCCATACGTACTTTTTGAGCAATCTAGTTGAAGACATGAGCAATTTACATGAACCTAACAGCAGAAGAACAATGCAATGTAGGTGTAGTCTATCTGGCTTATTGTCATAATGGTACCTCACGTTTCCAACTTTATTCTATTCTAAACAATATTTAACTTTCATCGCGTGTTTTTCAATGGCTAGTCAACAAGCAATATTGAGAATAGATGCCTTCAGAATTTTCAAACAACTTCATTGATCGTTGTTGTTGATTGAAAAGATATGGCACAACGAAGTAAATTAAAGTATTACATCATTTCCTCTTTTACGTGTCCAGCAAGTAAACTATTGATTATGTAGGTACTTAATATACATTTCACACAACTCTCCATATTTGGTAGTAGCGGTAATAGTAGCGTTTACCCTTTTCATGCAATATGAATTTTGCTGGTAATTTTTTCAATAAAACAATAATTTTCCAACTGTATTTGACTGTAGGAGAGTAGTGGGGGTTTTATTGTATAGTAGATTAATATAACTTTGCAAGGAAATTGTGTGGCACTTTAGGCGATTAACTAAGTCTGCAGCAAAAACTTTACATCTTTATACGAAAAATTTAGTCGGTAAAGTTATTTGCCTTCGGAAGGAAAGAACCTATTCCACCTACAGGAACTAATCTGCCTCACCATCTATTTTTTTTCTATTTTCCATTCCAGGAAAAAAACATACCAACATCTTATCCTACGTCCAAAGCTGACCATAATATTAATGATGTGCCAAGATAAAAAAAACTCAGGACTCGTCAGCATGACTGTCGATGAACGAATGACGTGTCTACACACACCTCTGGTATGTACCAATGTTTTACCTTAGGCAAAGGCGAAGTCTTACCAGCAGAAAAATAAGTTTGTTCCCTTACATCCATATTTTATGTGGTTTGCTGGTGGCTGTTGTACTTAATACTTACACTATTTTCTCTGAACATACAAATTTGAAAAGTAAAAACAGGTAAGTTAAAAAGAATGAGAGAAGTTAACGTATTCAGTAATCTGTCGTAAAGGCAAGATTGATTTTATTACGGTTTTTCTCACTATCTTGTTCATAGACATGCTTGCTAGACATGTATATAGACTTAATATTACCCTAAACCACAGTTAAAGGCAAAAAAAAACTTTTTAAGAAACACCTGAAACTCAGGCAAGTTTCTCATACTTCCAGCTATATTTCCTCCATATTTCATAATGATCGGCACATTTAAAACATTCTTTTATTTCTCCATGTGAAAAAATAAAATTTTCATTCTTGACACATGATTTTCGAGTACAGTTGTACTGTGACTGCTGCCCTAGATCATGTTTATATTCATTTTCCGGTAGACACTTTTTTGTACCGTTGATAAGCATGCTTTGTGCTGTCAACTTCCACTTAACCATTAGAATATGAATTGAAATCATGATAAAATTTAGGTTTACTTTATAAACTGTTAGTCTCCTTTTCATTTATAGATGGTCATCTACATGCAGGCTACTCAATCACAATAATATGGACATATAAAAATGGTGTATATTTGCATGAATTCATACATTGTTCAGTTGAGTAAGAAACAACGAAAAAAGCTTTTTCCTACTTTGGTTTGACTACTTCCGTCCGATGGACGATGTGTTACACAATTTCTTTCCAGCACAAGGTACTCCATTTATACATGAGACGCTTTCATGCATGATGTGAACCCCTGCATGACAATTCACCAACCAACCAAGTGATTAGTATAGAATGAAAGCACCTAGCAAATGAAAGTAGAAAACAAACAAGACATACACGTGAAATGAATGAGAAAGTGCTTTCACCATTACTCACGTTGTTAGCTAAGAGCTAAAAGAAAATAGAATTATTATTGCTGGAAGAAACGGAATGGCACGGTACTTATTAAAATGCAGAGGAGTATAATGATGTAACATAACATAAACAGAATCAACTAAAGCTTGCATGTGTAAATGCTTTTCTTTTCTCAGGGTTTAGCTGGAATTCGGCACCCAATAAACAACAAACACAACATACCTACAATCAGATTAAGAAAATCTAAACAAAAAAGAAAAGGGAAAATCAAGGCTGAAGGAAATTCTGACTTAAACAAAAGTAACAAATGCGATACATAGCACAATATTTACCTTGACTTGTTGTCGTTTTTGTAATGTTAATAACCTGCCATGTGTATTGATAAGCGAAGTGGTAATTCACCGCTTTAAACCATGGGTGCACAGGCGTGTCGTAAATAATCACTAATGTTTAACAAGATAAGCCTCTCTTCTCTTGCCACACACTACAATAATGACAAAAACAGAATTACTTACAAACATGCATGCCACAGCCGTATGTACGTGGAATTTCACAACATGCACCTAAATAGATATGGTTATGGTACTTTTCCTTTGCCGTGTTTGGAATACATTTAAAAGTTCTAAATGCAAGTGTGACAACAGACGAACAGTTTGCATTTTTACAGAAAACGACGAGACGACGATTTTCGTACGACGAAAACAATCAAAATCGTATTGAGTTGTGCTGTGGTTCATGTGGTCGGTTTATCTAAATAAAAAAGTGGATTTTTTTCCAAGCAAGCTCAAGAGTTATTTATGTTTAAAAAATTACCTCAAATAAAAGAAATTACCAATTGGCTTTTTTTGCAGTTGAAAAGTAAAAGTAAACTTGAAACACAGGAAACTCTGATTTCCCTCACGAGCGTAATGCGGAAATTGATTATAGTAATAAAGTTATAGTAAAGTAAACCAAGAATTCCGTGGTATTAAATCAGTACTCTAGTTGACATAATTAATAGCATTTCAGCTTACACCGTTTATTGTTTTTTATGAATTCGGGTATAAATGCTTGTGTTTATGTGCATATATGTATTTGAAATTTGAACGACACATACAGAGGTTTACCTGCAAGCGCAAATAGCATGCCAAGGCGAAGGTAAATGGAAAAATTTACTACGAACTACAAAAATATTTTTAGCATTATATGATATTTCTTCTTCTCATTTATGTATACACGTATAATTAATTCTATAACCAATGAATTCCAGGCATAAAATGCAAGGTGATGCAGTAAAAATTATCACGGTCAATTTTATTGTATAATTAAGTTAAGTACACATTAGTTTTATACATATATCCTACATTGGATAACGATTGCTTTCACTAAATTATTTCCTGTATGCTTATTTTGTTGGTCAAAAATATTTTACTACGTCACTTCACAAATGTCTCAAACGGGGCGAAATGAGATAGGCTGAATGTAGTAAGCCAAGTTGCACTTCTTGCGAGATTTTTGTTCGTGTGCGTGCAACTATCGGAGGTGGAGGTATTTCAGGTGCAATACAAGAAAGAAACATGGATTTTCTCACGCCTCAGTATGACTTTTGGTCAAATCGTATTACGTACTCACCTGATTCGACTGACATTAGGGCTTCAGTTTCAAAGCGTTTGCTCGTTGAATTTTCTTTATTCCTTGCTTTTGACTAGTTCTATCATCCTAAGTTATCCCATTCGTTCTATTTCTAACTTATGAACAAAACTTTCTAGATCTATAACCCGCAAACCCAAACTTTCCTTCACACTAAATCTCAAAATTCTTTAGTCATTCGAAGTAAACCATAAAACATAAATGCCCCTTCGAAGGAATTCCATGAAACAAAAAACATTTACAGACCATTAAATTTCTTGAGTCCAACCACTCCGTGATCTGCTTCCTTCCACCACCAACCAACCTTCAAACCTCGCCAGCCACAATGAATAACTTTCTGATTTCCTGGAGAAATTCGAGGAAGATAGAAGTGAATATGAAATACAACCTAATTCTTGCTTCGAAAAAGGGCAAATCCCCGGAAGAAATTAGAGACATCATGTACACACTGTGTAGTATTTTATCGTTCCCCAAACATCGATTCCTAAAAAGTTGTTCACTACAAGAAAGCTCCTTTATCTTAGCTCATGTTGGACTTTTATATCTGCTGGACTGCTACCCTTATGGCACTGCAGCATTGTACTTGATCCCTAATATTATGTCGTAGGGGAAATAGTATGTCATGCCTAAACAGGATCATGGTTGCCGAAAGAGAAAGTTAAACTTTTGCCGTCGTTTTCAGCCAAGTTTAGCTGTTTCAGACTCTTAGCAATGATCTTGGGTAATATTTGGATGGATGGTATAAAGTAAACTCTTGTCTGGTGATAGTTGAGGTGAAATAAAAAATGTCCTCATGTTGTAACTTCCGATGTTCATCATATCCTTGTCTGTAACATTATAAAACGTTAAGTATAAAGTCTTCAATTCAATTGATTCTGAGAATATTTCTGTGAAAACATAGGGCAAAACTTGCACATATTACAATTCAACTCTATAATGGACACGAACAGACCAACATGACACTCAACAATCAGAATATTGATTTGGCTGTCACCCCCATTTTATACGAAGTGGCTGCTAATTCTCCTTGTAAATCAGCAGCTATACAAAGCACCAACACAAGGTGTATACATATAAGAAGAATCGCATAAAAACCCTTAATTTAACCTCTGTTATTCAAGCGAAATCTTCCAAATATAAGTACTTCGAAATTTCGAGATGGGTAAAAAAAATTTAGCATACAAGTATTTTTTGCCGAAAAGAATTTTGTGAGATATTAATTGCACGTCACCCCAATTATATTTTGTTTCAATTTGACTTCCACTCCACATAAGTGCATTATACAAGTACTTTTCACATATTATAATTTTATTGGCCACATTCTTACCTTATGAATTATTTTATAACGCATCTAATTGTCAAACAGATGCCTTAAATATATTTGTTTTCTGACGTTCTCGTTTATTTATTGGTAACAAAAGGTGTAAGGTCTGAAAGGAATCCTTGCATACATATTTATATAATCACCATTGCATTATTCATCATCACCCATGATGACTGTAGGTGTACAAATAAATGAACGTGGATAGGTTGTTTTTGCTGAAGGGGTTGTGGCAGAAAACAACTTTGCAGAATCTGGTTCGATATAGAACCAGATAACATCCGCGTATGAAAAAGTATCTTTATTCGCACCAATGCACACATGGCATGACTATTGACTACTTCTGCACTTCATATTGGTGCACTACATTACTTGCAACGTTACAAACATGAAAGAGGCTGCAGTATAAGAACAAATTATTCAATGCAAATTAGGTAAGTACATACAAGGCACACAGCAGCAAACCTTTCTTCGTTAAAACTTTATTGCATCACAGCATAAATCGATGTACTTCTTGTTTATTTTACAATGCCGAATAAGCCAAATCCAAACGAACAATTTCTCGACATGGACACTGCCTTTGTGTATTAATCCAATAGTGCATATTTCAAACGAACTGATGATCAAAAAACTGTGCTCCGAACATCATACTATAATTTTATTCCAAATCGCCTGGGCCTGAATCTAAACCTGTAGAATATAATCATTTACTTACATTGGTATACCACGTATGCGAGACTGAAATATTAGTGAATCCCTAATTTAAACAGTTTACCTGCACATGATGACTACATATTTGACCTGAAGTCAACTTTTAAGTCCATGTTGATCATTAGCAATAATTATATGCAGCTCCTAAGTTGACAGACAAAATCTTTCAAAAGATATTAAGTCAACTGCTGCGATATAACTACTTCAGTTTCTTGAACTGCATTTTATTTTGGAACTATATAACCAGTGAAGTTATCACTCCTTCGCTACTTTAAAAATGAAATAATAAATAAAATAAATATAAAGCAATCAATAAATAAATTGCAGAAGCTTAATAGTGGCCAAGAAGCGATAATAATCAAAGGAAGTTTCATTATTACTTGTTAAATGGCTCCCAGTAAATTCGAAGTCGTCATCTTGATCCCAATGTTTCAGGGATAAGTTTGACAGAGGCGCTGCATTTGCGAATTCCAAATTCGCAAAATGCCAGTCGAGTATTTGCCGATCTCTAGTAGAAAGATACACTTCACTGCAAAGTTAATTTAGAACAAAACATCTCATTATCATGTTTTCTATAAATATTTTCGATATAACAGCTTGTCGCATATTTTTTATTCACAATCTTTATCAAATTCAAAATTATCGAAGTTGTGAAATTGACACTTACTCATGCTCTTCTTTTTCTTTCTCATCCAATTTTGCATCCAACGTTTTCAGTTCAGTTTCCATTTTTTCGTACTCCTAAGAAAAAATTCCATTCGAAATCAAACAAAAGAAAACTTGCTATCATAAATATTTGCAAAAATATTGACTATTACATCGATGGCTTCATTGAGTTCAAGTGCTGTAGCTCGTACTGCGAATTCTTTTGTAACATCCTTCCTATTCGCGTCTTGTAGTTCATCCAGACGAGCTCTCAGTTCGTCAATGAGGTGTTTTTTCACCAACATCTAAAGTGAGCGCATGAATTATATTTTTTTAAACAAGTAAAAGTTAAATATAAATTGTTCACGACAGTTGTTTTCTCCTTTCAACAATATAGCATCGTATTTGTTCACTTACATTTTCAACAACCTCCTTCTGGTTTTCAGCAAGAGCATGAATTTCATTCAAGTACTTGACCTGCTCCTCCTTGACTTGCTTCTCTTGCAGTCTGTAATATTGCAAATTGACACATTATCAATTAATCCGAAATGAAACAAAATTTTGTTGGTTTTTAACTTTTCTTACTTGATGACCCATTCCAAAGCTTCGCCCAGACTGACTGGCTTATTGTTGACGTAATTGAAATCAACTTGATGAGATATGTAGCTGGTGGCTTCCAGCAGTCGGTTAAATTCACGCTCAATTTTTTCATCCTTTTCCTTTGGAACCTTTAGAATTAAATTAGACGGTTAGTTGTATTATTGCATTACAGGTTCTTGTTTAAAAAAAGGTTACATACCGTGTTTCCGTTGGACTCGTACAAAGGACACTTTTGTTTAATCTTATGTAACTCCATTTTAATTTGCTTGGAAAGAATATTTATAGGATTTCCCCCAAGACCAGTGATGACCATCGCGCCTAAAATATTAATTTTATGCATCAACTATCTTGAAGAATGCTTTTAATCCGTATTTTTATCGTTTGAAAATGAGAAGTTACCTAAATCAGCCACGAAGTGTTGTTTTCGGAATGTAACCACCCTACCTCCAACCCTGTTTCGAGCTTCCAGTACAACTACTTCAAACCCAAAACGCTTGAGTTGTTGAGCTGCAGCGAGTCCTGAAACACCTGCTCCAATAATAATCACTTTCTTTCCTTTTGGTTTAGCAGGAGGCTGTATCAAAAGAAAGAGTATAAAAATAAAGGCAGCAAAGTACATAAGCATAGTCACTAAATGATAGTCAACTTACACTAACGGACTCAAAAACCCCAAAGTTTATGTATCCGTGCCTATCTAAGTAGGCGAAAACTCTTGAGACCAATCTCTTATCACTATTGTAGGGAGCTTCCAGGTTTTCCCAAACAGCATCCAAAGTCAACTCCATTTTAGGATTTTCAAGCCACAATTGTAACTAAATAAAATTATAATATGAAAATGCATACATTTCTCTTTTGACTATTTTAAACCGTGAATATATGTTTACTTACCACCCGATTTCTCAGATGAACATAAAGTTTTTGTGTTTGAATCACGGCATTAGCCAAATCAGGGAAAGCACAAGCTTCCGCAGTTGACATTTTGTCAGACGGAAGTCGACTTTGGAAAGCGGCACCTTCTGGACCTAACATTAACGCAAGTTTAAAAGATCATTTACGATTATCTTACTCACTCACAAACTTTGTTTTAATTTGTTTTTACAAATACCTTTCAAGTCTTCTTGCTCAGACTCATCTAATAACTCGCCATCACCACCTCCATCCTCATCATCTTCCGCCATCGGAGTAGGAGAAAAGCTTACAGGAGGAGTATCCTCGTCTTCCTCTCCCGAAGTCTCCTTTTCGTCTTTAACTTTATCATCTTTCCTCATGTGATCCAACAAGCTTGGTTTGCGATCTTTCTCGCGGTGTTTAATAGGGGACATAATTGACAACCTAGCTTTCTGGGAGGACCCAGCAGAAGCAGGGTACGATGATGAATCAGCCTCCAAGTCCTGCGCGGATGCAGGTAGTGATACAATGGTTGTCGCAGTCGACTGAGTCGACATGGCGTCTCCATTGTCCGAATCCATTTCATCCTCATCGTCATCCAAAATAATATCATCAGGTCCAGGTGGTGGAACATTCTCATCTCCACCGCCAATCGGAAGTCTTTGCCTATTTCTCCCACTCATCTTTAACCCTAACTTTCTGTATAGACTTTCGTCGTTTTATAATTAAACAATGAACAATCGGTCAAAGAAACTGAAAACAAACTAAACTACTAATTTATATCGTACTTTTACACCTTCCTTGTCTTTGTCTTTCACGTCACGAAATAAACTTAACTAATACAGCTGATCACATGGGTCAGGTGTCAGCAGTCAGCACTCAGCACTAAAAGAAGATACTTTCGTTAGAAGTTTTACGTTTTACTGTAAACTTTCATGAAATGCGTTTTAGCAGTGGTTGCCGGTTGCTGCTGTTTGAGTGTTTTTAAAAGCACATGAACATGTAAACAAAAACTTTTGTCCTGGTTTGAAATTCGGCTTTCGAGATTTTACCGCTGGTGACTTTGTTTGTTTATTTGCCTATTAGTTCACACTGACCATCTTGTAGTGTGTAGTGTAGTGTGTACTGCATTTTGAGACAACTCAAAAGCATGTGCTTTTAAGCTTGATTTAGACGATGCTATGCTCCGGTTATGGTTAGTTATCATATCATATGTCAGCCAACATAACCAAGAATATTAAATCCCTGTACCATGCTTTTATGTATAACGTGTGTGTATGTGTGCAAGACTGTGTTGTGTTTTGTTTGTTTTTCATTTTAGTGGAAAGTGAACTGATAAGAATTAGTTATTTTTAGAGTCTGGGTAGAAATTAGAGAAATTAGAAGAAAAAGTCTCAAGTTTAGTTTAGTCGAAGTAAAATTTCATTTTTTGGAAGAAAAACTTTATTTTCGTCCACACTAAGCGTTTAACATGGAGGGTGAATCTGAAACGGTGGATCTTTATGTGTTTGGTCTAAGGACGGTGGTTCCGAAACCTGTTACTGCTCGAGCAGATTTGGACTGGACCTGGTACCATTTCTTGAATAATGTCTGTGGAATTAAGGTAAGCCAAGTGGCCATGTCAATGATATTTTTTCAGTGTGTGAGGTAATGATCCCAACTAAATGATCCTTAACACCTTATATTTACAGGTGGGACCCGAAGATGCTGTGATGGCGTGTACAACCTCTTATAGTGCAGTGACTAAACGAGGATGGTCTGCCGATTTGAGTGAAAAGGTTAGTAAATTAACTCACACATTCCGTTATGTATTTTCAACTTCCATTTTAGTGTGTTTCGATTTCGAATAAAGTGTGTTTTCTGATAATTACCTATTTTATGTACGAAATTGACAATGTTCTTATGTTGGTTTTGTTTTTCAGATTAGAGTCTTTGTGGAAAAATTTTCCATTAAACGAGACAAGTATTCTGTGCGCCTGATGATGCAGTTTGCACCGAACTCAAACTCTGATGAGAGTTCATGTGCTACTGTCACTGTGGCTGAAAATGATCTATTCAATTCCCGTTCTTCTAAGATAGACACGTCAAGTAATAGAAGAGCTTCTACCAGGAATACCAGGTCAAGTCTTGGCGGTACTGTAACTGAGTCAATATACTCGTCTCCTTCAAATGCTGTTGAATTTGAAGACGAAAACCTAATGGATGCGGACATGATGGGGTCAGAAAACGATCAGGTATCTTCCGTTACAAATAATACAACAAGAAACCGATGTGGAGTAAATGCTCCATTATTTTTGCTGTTTCTTTTTGGGAATAAAATTATTGATTTAGTAATATTGTATTCAACAGGAAGACGAAAGGCCTGATGATCTGATGGAGTCTCCTCCTGCTCCTAGGGCCGGCTATTCAAAGAGAAGATCAGGAACCCAAAATGAAGATTTGAAGGTCTTAATGAAGAGTAGAGTTCGGAAGTTGGGAAATCCGTTTGTAAGATCAGACATTTTTATCATACTAAACTTAAAGTCTTTTATGTTGTTGTATTATTGGTCACCGTTTTAAATATTCGTTGTTGTCCAATCTTTAGCTACTTAAAGTTCAAAAGGAGATCATGAAGCTGCAAAAAAATCAACTCTGGTACAGGAATGTGCAGCACGCACCCTTGGCATCTTACCTGCTACAAGAAATATTTACTGATAAAAGTGATAATTGAACGAATTCTGTACTCAACGTTAAACCGATCGCTTTGTTTATATTTTTGTAATAGTAATAAATTGTAAATTGTTGTAAATTTACTGTATATAAATTACGTAGATTGTTTGAATTTGTTTTGTTTGGCTGTATATTATACAGTTTCGTGCTTAATCGTTGTAATGTCATGCACGATATGTCGTTACTTTCAAGAATAATTTGATCAAGGTTCTGGAAGAATGAATTATTAGTAGAAGCATATTTTTCAACTATTTATGTCGTTTCGTTGTGTCAAGGACATTGGTTATAGTTATATATACATAGAGTTACCTATTTAGATATCTGTATCGATGATAATTTATTGACAATCATTATCTTACAACTTAAAGATGTGGAATCCTTTGATGTGTGTAGTTATTGTAAGTTTAATTATGATTTTGATGGGGATTAGACTGATGTTTTTGTCAATAATGCGACTAATTTAAAATCCAAAAATTTCATAATATTTTTTGGAGATAATCTCCGGTATCTCTCTTTGTTTAATGATACTAACATTGTAGGTCAACGATCGCTGAAACATTTATCAAAAATGCAAACAAAATGTTTTGATTAATTTACCCCTTAGTAAATACCTGATTGATTATGTACTGTATGTATATACTTGTTCCATTATTGTCTGATTTGTTTTAATTTTGATGTATAATCCAATCCATTTGTAACTATTTCTTCATTGATTTTTATCAATTAAAGAGCAACTCAACGAAATCTGTGGTTAGACACACGTTCACATTATTGTACCGGACACAAGAACAGATTAGATAACAAGCGACATGGCATACATTATTATACATATCATTTAAATATGATTTGATCACGTATGGAAGCTCAAAAACGATGGATTAATTTTTCATTGAATTTGAAAGAAATTCTTCTGCACCTTCTGGTTCTCTAGAATTTTGAATTATGAGTCGGAACTATCGGAGTGTGTATAGAATGAATGTATTCTATACCGTAGGTTATCAAACGACAATTAAACAAGTTTGCACGTGTGGCTAATGTGGATTCTTATTGATTGATTTATGAAGCCATATAAAGTGAGGTTCCAACGTGTTATAATAAAACGATTAGAGGCGACTTGTGAAGCTGACGTCAGAACGATGAATCGTCTATACTTTTGCTTTTATTTTGCAAGGAGTTTTAAATTGTTTAAATATAAAATAGTTATTGTCTTGAATTAAACAAATTTGAAACAAAACTCAAGTGCAATGTGCTGATAAACCCATCGTCATCTCTAGTAAACAAATCTAGGGGCAATAAAACTTGCTTAGACTTAGAGCTACAGACATGCAGATAGCTCAAAATGTTGTAAATGCGTTTATTTTATTGCATTGTAGTTTTTTAAATGGAATTATGTGAAGTTTATAATGATTGATGTATCCTCCGTGTTGCAGTTCATTGTTCATTTATGTAAAGGTGCTTACAGATAAAATTCTGAATTTTCAACAAGATGTTCCATATAATATGCAAGCGTGTATACTTACCTGATATATGATACTACCTTTCCTGATTTCTATTAAATCACGGTTGTGCTTTGCGCACTGACACAATAGTAAACGTTGTGCCAAATCAGTCAATTCACCACTGATTGACTAACAAATTCTTTCTCATGAGTACGCGGCTTTGCATATCATTCAGATTTTAATAATCCTCCAGATTCTCTTATCCTGCAATTTATATCACGCAATATGAAAAATCATGTCTGTAATAGACGTAATTTTTAAGTGCTAGCTAGAATACTACTCATTTTTATTGTTTAGCTAAGCTTAGCAGAATTATAGATATAATATCTGAGTATACCAAAAATGTTAACAAAACATATAATTTCAAGTCCAGTGGTTTCTCTGTAAACTTTGATGGATGTACAATGAAGACGCAAATCTTTGCCATGAATGAGTTGAGCAAATAATTGTTTGACAGATGGTGAACTAAGCAGTGCGTTTATGGCTTTAAAGGTGCCATTGTGTATGAGTAGTTTGGAATGGAAGGTGCATAAAATTCACCCTCTGCTAAATCCATTCATTCTCATTAGCTATTAGTTGACTTACCATCATTATCGTAGTATTTTTGTTAAGATTTTTTTGAAAATTTACTTTAAATCACAATTAAATTCTGTAATGGATAGGCTGCGAGCTTGGTATACTCTGAAAAATGAAGTGGGTGCTGACATACCACCGTTTTCATGGGAAGAATGGAGTGTTTTTAGTGTAGTTCTTGCGTTTTCAGTTGGCATTGGGATTTTCTTTGGCTGTTTTGGCAATAAAAATCAGACAAATGAGGAATATTTATTGGGAGGTCGAACAATGCATCCAGTACCTGTTGCTCTATCACTATTGTGCAGGTATGTGACAATTATATTCTCATACATTCCCACGCATTGTTTTTTTATGAAGCTGTTGAGCTGAGCTTGACCCAGATAATAAAATCATTACTGTTCATTTTTAATATCACATCGCATGACAAATTGTCAGTTTTATCTGCAGCTTTTTGCTATCAATGTATATACATGCATTTAAAATTTAGCAGAAAATAGTTTTGCTTGAGATTTTGCAGAATTTATAATAAGATTCTAAATGTTGACATATACGTTTTCTAGCATTTTCCGCAGAGAACTTAAAATATCTTGATATGATAATAAACTTAATTTTGCAAATTGAATTGCATTTTTTCAGCTACGTATCGAGCATCACGCTATTAGGAACACCTGTCGAAATTTACTACTATGGATCGCAACTTTCAATGGTTCTTCTTGCGTATATCCCATTGACGCTCAGTTTGGCTTTTATTTATGTTCCAATTTATTTTCAGCTACAATACACTTCCATATTTGAGGTTAATACATGCATGTTTTAGTGTGTAGTGTTTTAAAACTACATATTTGAATTGATTATTGTACAATAGTAAGCCAATGCAATTGAGTCTAATAATTATGTTTTTGTTTTTGATCCGGTTGCGAAGTATTTGGAAGAACGATTTCACAGAAATGTTCGCATATTTCTAAGCTTTGTGAATATCATCTACGGAATTTTCTTCATGTCACTTGTTGTGTAAGCGTTTTTAGATTTATTTTGTGTTGCATTAATGCTACTATCAAAGCCAGAGAATTGAGACTCTTAAAGTATTCGACATTTTTCTGAATCATTCCCCTCCGTTTTTACTTTCATCAATAATTTAATGACACATTACTTGAATCAAAACAATCCTAATCTCTGGTTCTCCCCTAGTTTTCATTATATTATGAATTTTCATTTTTAAGTTGTTATTTCTTGATATTAAAAGATAATTAATCGTATAACTTTCTTATGGAGTTTTTATCGCCTTCCCTTTTCAGAGTAAACCCATAATTTATAATCTACCAAGTTCTAGTCTCACGATGCCCCATTTTGTAATCAAACAATGTTTTATACTATCGAAGTTTCTTGCAGTTAAATTCCATTTCAGCACTGACATCAAAATGAATTATACAAACCGGCTTATGAAACAATCAAACCCTACCAATTACACTCCACATTTGCCTAAAAACTAAAAAGCAATTACTCCCACACAATGTCAGTCTCCTTAGTTTGTCGAACTGCTTTTATAAAAATTAACCCTATGTATGTATTTATACACATTGTTCCTTACAATGATGAAGTATTGATATTGATATGGTTGTCTAGTATGCTGTAATGATGATTTTCTTGCATTTTTTAGCTATGCCCCATCATTGGCCTTGGAATTAGGTACTGTTTCCTAACAAAATACGCATTAGCAAAAAATGTTTATGTGATTACACTTTTAGTAGTGTTATAAGTCAGTAATTATTCTAAGATGCCTATGCGTTAACAATTAGATCGTTTTTATTTTCAGTCATTGGAATTGACTACAGGATATTGGTAGCTATTGTTTTTACAGTGTGCATCTTCTATTCCTCCATTGTAAGTCGAATTGACTGTAATTATTTTTGAGCAAGCCTATTACACCTACGCAGTATGTCGTTTAGTATGTCTCTCGATGGCAAATATACTCCTTTTTACACCTGGAATAACTCTTTTAATGTGTATTGTCATGCAGGGTGGCTTCAAAGCTGTATTATGGACAGACAGTCTACAGGCTGTAATAATGGTCGTTTCAATGGCAGTGGTTGTTATTGTCGGCACCAACAAAGTGGGAGGCATCTCAGAGGTTTGGCGTCGCGCCGAAGAGACTGGTCGCATTAACTTTTTTAAGTGAGAGAAATTTTAAAACATGTACTTCTAGCGTGTAATACGCGTAATCTACAAAAAACATGGTTGTAATTACTTGTAAATCATAAACTCCAGATTTGATGCGGATCCAAGGACTCGTCATACTATTTGGACTGCAGTTATAGGGGGCTATTTTCAATGGTTGCCAATGTACGCTAATCAAGCACAAATCCAGCGATATGTATCCCTTCCTAATATGAAAGCAGTTTACATGTAAGTCAGACAAAAACTGCATGATGCATTGATCCATATGAAATGAATTTGACTGATAAGTGACCTGGCTGTTCACTGATTTGTGTTCCTGATATTAATATCGTATTTAATGTAATTTTGTTGCAGCGCATTGTTAATAAACTTGGTCGGGCTTTTTTTCCTGATGGGGATGACATATTTTGCTGGATTAGTCATTTTCGCAACGTACTATGATTGCGATCCACGAACGTCTGGGGTAATGAGAGACATAAAATTTGGCAGGGTTGCTGGTAGCCAGTATTATTACATTGAATGCATAGATCGTAATTTTTGGTTTGGCGTCTTGGTTTTTAGCGAATTCAAGCAGCCGACCAGCTTCTACCACTTTTCGTAGTGGAAACTCTCCAAAATTATAAGGGATTACCTGGATTATTTGTTGCCGGTATCACGTGTGCAGGTTTGAGGTACAATTGACATTTATGATCCGTCACAACTTAGTTTATTGCAACGCATTGCAGTTTCAAGTGACCCTTTTGTCCTTTGACTTTGCTTAGCACTGTGTCCAGTGGAGTTAATGCCCTGGCTGCGTCAGTTTGTGAAGATTACGTCAAAAAATGGCGACCAGGTCTATCAGATGCAAAGCTAGCTCTCGTTTCAAAGGCCATATCTGCCATTAGCGGTGTTGTTGCGTTCGGATTTGTTTTCATCGCTGAGTCAATGGGCAATATTTTCTCGGCTGTAAGAATTTATTAGCCTTTTCAATGAATAAACATTTATATAATTTTTAATAAAAAAGACTGCCGACAAATCACAGCGCGTGTGATGTTGGATTATGGATGAAAGATTATGTTTGATTTAGGATTAATGATGACACTCTTATCTTCCAGGCAACTTCATTATTCGGCATTTTCGGCGGCCCCTCTTTTGGAACGTTTTTGTGCGGTATGATCTTTCCTCAAGCCAACACTCCCGTAAGTTCAATTAATAGTAATTTATAGCGATAAGGCTTGATTTATTTTAGGTAGAACATAAAATTGTCTATATCAATATGGTTGGGAAGTTTAAAGTTTAAAAAACACAAAAGCGAATTTATGATGATGAACTTGAATGATTTCAACTAATACTAGGGGATCACAATGGGAATGTTCGTTTCATTTGGCTTCATGGCCGTTCTGGGTGTGGGTCAAACTGTTTACCAAAACCAGGGTAAACTTCCACAGCAATCGCTGAGCTTAAATGGTACATGCCCAATGTACGCTGACTCGTATCTAGGTTGGAATCCAGTATGGATACCTTGGAAAGAAAGAGGGGATGAAGCAATCACACAACTTTTTAGCATCTCACCTTTGTGGTATCCATGTTATGGTTTGTGCTAGATAAATGCTTACGAATCAAAAGTTGGAAAGATAAAACAATATAGTAATGTAATGCAAAAACTGCCATTTTGTTGTGCAGGTATTATTTTGGCAATAGTTTTTGGACTAGTTTTCAGTCTGATTGCAACTAGGATGAGCACAATAAGCTATAATCCACCAATGGACACGAAGCTCTTTTTACCAGTGGCTCTTAAATTTTGGAAATGGGCCTTTCCAGAAGAAGTGTTCAGATTAATGAAACCATCCAAGGAGGAACTAGAACGTAACCTAAAATGAAAACTATAAGAATGAAAAAATGTGTATTCTTTTTTCAACCTCTTTGTTTTGATGTTTCAGGTGATCCTGACTTTTGGGAATTGTGGACAACGCAAAGCCTTAGTAGAAATCCACTTGCCATTGATGATAATCTTGCAGAGTTAGCAAAAGATGAACTTTATATGAGAAAATTATCGCATAATCTAGATAAATCACAACTTTAACCGAAACTACAACGAAAAAAAAAGTTTTATAATGTTCCAAAATTGTATTTTATATTTTGCACTGTACGCCTTCTTTCAAACGATATTAAATTTTATTTATTATAAATACGTAGTTATTTACCTTCAGATTTTTACACATACGGTAATACAATATTAATCGGTACATATACATACAACAATGTCGAAAAGTTGATTATTATGAAACTTTGTCCACTTCCATTAAGTATTGAAATCATTCAGTACTCAATGTACTTTTGTCAAATCAGGGGGAATGTACAGTTATCAAGTTGCCCCGTAGTTCATTTACTTTGATATCGTTAATCCAGGATATCTAAAAACTATTGATTTCTGTTAACTCTGGGGTTTTTAAGGTTTTCATTTACATCCTCAGCTTTTCTTGAACGAATCGTGCTTTCACTATTCCTATATTTGGTCATAAGTCTGGCTGTGTATGTGTAAGTTGTGTAAGTAAATGCATAGTTTGTTTTAGGGGTTCCAATCATCGAAATGGTTACGTATGGCTAAATTAAAAGTTTTGCAGTGCAGTGGTGCGCGGTCTGGGGTATGCGTATGAAATAAAATTAAACATGAACAATGAAATACAAATACAATGAAAATCGTTGAACTAAAAAGAGGCATCAAGTATATCTCTCAAATTTACAGGGTATTTGCGAATACTTGAATGGGGTAAAACCGTATTTTATTTCCTTCAAAATTCAATATAATAAAATATAAATTAATACAAAAATGTATACCACAACACTTCTCTATAGGTGGTTAAACGTAATCTGTACGACTGCCTAACTTTTATTGAGTTCTGATGAATCAATGGGAAGGGGCAACCCTGTTTTATCTTTATCCCACGTTTTCACCCAAACCTTTTCCGATGATCCAGTGCTAACTCTAGGTGGCGGCTCTCTGTACGGTGGTCTAGGAGGTGGCTTTTCACCAGACTCTGTGCTAACTACAGATTCCATGTACAATGGCTCTGGAGGTGTATATTTGACGGGACGATCCATAATAGTTGTTGAGCATTCTGTTCCGCCTGCATTTTGACATTCTTGGAAACGTTTTGACAAAGTGGTTGCTGTCTCAGCGTCTGCACCCGAAGATAATGGATAACTGAAACTCCATTCTGACGGATTCCATATTGTAGGCTTTCCTCCAACCGCAACGTAGTGATTATTATCAAAGTCTTCAAAGCTGTTGCCACCGGGCAACCTCAGTTTTCTATCGTCCGATTTTTCCCTGTCGTGTTCATGCTCATCCGCCTCACCAGATTTATCTATTTCGCCTGATTTTTCCTTGTCACTTTCTTTCCAGTCCTCATCATCATCATCATCGTCCTCACTCTTCTTTGGTGGAGGACGAGCCCTGTGGGGTGGGGGCCCTGATTTGCTGTTGGTGTGAATAAATTCAACTCCTACATGTGGTCGATTGATCACGTAGTCGGAAATTACTGAAAAAAATCATAATTTTGAATTCTGTGGTATTCTCAAACTGCAATTTAATTTTGATTTAATTTTTTGTCTATCTATGATATACCTCCTTTAAACACATTATATATTTCCTGCACATTTGAATGCACTTTGGTCAGCCGATTTATGATATCTGCCTTTTTATTTGGGCGCTGCGTTGGTTTTGGCCACCATCCACCCCCGGAACTTTTCTTTTTCTTCTTCTTCTTTTTTTTCTGAGAAAAATTTCACAATAAATATGTAAAATATCAAACAAATAAATGACATGATTTTTTGGGGTGGTATGAAATTATGAATTATTATGAATTATTACTTTCTCTTTCTTAGCAGCTTTCTTTTTTTTGATCTTATCCTTCTTTTCTTGTTTTTTTTTCTTTTTTAAGGCTAAATGATTTAAAAAATCCATTAATATTTATGAAAATTGTTCCACAGAAAATATTCATATGCAAATTTCTATTCATTCAGTACCCTTTTTGTCTTCATCTCCGTACAAGTAATCTGGGTCAAAACCTGCCGTATCTCCTTTCAATTCCGTTGGTTTCGGTACATTCAGTAAAATAATTACAGGCTTTGCTTCATTGCTGCCGTCCTGTTGGGTGATTGCTGCATGCTCAAAAAGATTACTGTGAGAGTGGTGATTGGAATGGGAACTATATGAGCTTGAGTTGTGTTTTGTGAGACTTTCGTAAGCTGATGGATCCAATGCAAAAGTTGAAGATGGCCTCGTGATTCGAGAAGGAGCTGGTCTTTTCTTCTTTGTTCGTATTCCCGGAGAGTCGCTTAAAACAGTTTCTTCATCTGAACCATCCATCACTTCTTCGTCAGAATGTTCCCTTTCTGTGCTTTCTCCTTTTTCACTACTGGGTTCCCTTTCTCGGCTAGGCTCCCTTTCCCTACTTACTTCTCTTTCTCCACTTGGTTCCTTATCATCATCCTGTTCTTGCTCGCGCTCAGCATCTTGTTCACGCTCTGGCTCTGGATCCAAATCATCTTCCTTGGATTCTTTAGACTCTTTCGACTTGGAACCTATTTCCTGTTCCTCTTCGCTTTGCTGCTGGGAGTTCTCTACATCGGCTACGCTTGTATCATCCTCAGCTTCATCGTCCTCTGCCTCCGCCTCCCGCTCATCATCTTCTTCTGATTCCTTTTCTGATGATGCAGATGTTGGCTGGTTAACTAAATCGAATACATACATAATTTTAATATACCATGCCTCAAATAATGATACAAAAAACGGATTATTAGTAAGTATTATTGAATCTTTATAAGTTTTGAGTTAATTTCTACTTGTGTAGCGACAACATTATTAGTCTGTTTAATTGGGTTATGCAATGCTTTTAAATCAAACGACTATATACGAACTGTTAGTTTTATTATGCGACCAGTCCCCCTCTATTGTTATGTACGTTTTTTATATGAAAATATTTTGGCAAGTAAAACCAACATTTATGCTTGAGTTTATGATAAGCTTCATATTCCTCCTTGGTTGGCTTCCTGATTGCATCTTTCGGAATAATTAATGGCCTTGTTGACTCTTGATTTAAAAAGTCCCCGCTGAGAAGTGGACTGCCCACGCTGGGTTTATATGACCCAATTTCCTCGCTACCGCTACCACTGTTTGCTGCTGCGCTCACACCTCCAGCCAAATTGATAATGTTTGCGGCCCCACCTTTTCCTGCAAGATTCGTTACATTGAGCCTTTGCAGCTTGGAAATGAACTGGAGGGTCTCCGGTGTAATTAGTTGTTCAAATTTTAGTTGCTTTGAAGTGGTATTCTGACTTCGTCTTGGGATGTGAGATCTACTCATTCTCCCAGGTTCTGCTGTTAAACATGTTGCGGATTCACACATTATCGCTCATGAAGGTCATCTCAACAATTTCATAGTAATCAATTTTATCATAGTACATAAGTGTCATGAAAATAATTTATGCTCACCGCAAAATCAATCATGCAATATTTGAATAGCCATATTATTATCATATCATGAAAAGGTAGTTCAATATATTTTATGAGCATGTAAAAGAATGCCAACTGTCAACCAAATGTCATATTTTTTATAAACTTACTTTCCACCTTGAACTCAATTGTAGGCAACTTTGGAAGTCTCGGTAACTTAAATCTTCTATCCTCATCATCAGTTTTTCTCGCTCTGTTCATCTGAGCCATACGAACATTCCAGATCCATGGTATTGGAAATGGGAACGATTCCTCCGCAGTGCCGTTCTCCACTTCCTCTGCTGCATACTCTTCTCGCGTACTTCCTTTCTTCACACTTTTTCTCACATTTTTACGCTTTTTGCTACTTCCAGTAATGTTCGTACCATTTTGTGCAGTAATTGGCGGTGAGAGGGGCACAGGTTCCTCAACAAGTATTTTTTCCCTCACATCATCCGTAGTCACCTCCCCATTCCGATGTGTATCGTAGAATACAAGCGGATGATAAAATTTGTTATTATAATCATTTCCGCCATAACCACTATCCACGCCGATCCGACCAGCAGCGTAGTTTTGACTTGGTCGTCTTGATTTTTGCTGTTGTTGTTGATAAAGATTATACGCTCGGTCAGGAGTGGCCGGAGGGTAGTAATAGTCATAATTATCTAATAAGTAAATGTACGGCCTTTTCGCGGAATACACCACGGACAATCCTATACTAATGATTAGCACAATACAGCACGTTCTAATCAAACCTTTCACATTATCTTCCATTTTTATCTAGCGTTTTGCTGCATATTACTTATTATTCTGCTCACTTTCTGCACGAAATATATTAAAACATGGATACGCTTTAGCAAAAAATATATATTTTACTCTCATGTATAGGTATATAAATGATAAAATACACACTAAAGCATATGCCCAAAAGGGTACACACGTATTTTTATTGCTCAAGCAATAACAATAGAATCAGGTAACGCAACAATAACTTCCATTGCTTCATTTTTTATTTCAAATAAATTTTCAGCAGGATTGAAGAAAATTTATGACGATGAAATCAACAAGAACTTACTGAACGGAAAAACGTTTTGATGGTAATTACGATGTGGGGATTTTTGAGTGAAAGTTATGTTCCTGTTGAAGCACTTCTCTGTACACAGGCTTTTTACAACTTGACTACTTGACCCGTCTAAGAATCATTTGTACGTAACTGTTCCCTCCTGTAAAGAAACATGTTAGACTCACTATGCTTCTTCCTCACAAATTCTCTTTAATTTTTTTTAGCTATTTTTTTTCCTTGATACGGGATCAAAATCCATTACATTTACACCTTTGTCAGTATATAATGGGAAAAATCTTTTTTTCCTGAAAATTTTTCTTATCACTTCATAAGATCATGACAGAGTAAGTAGAGATATGAGCAGTAGAGCGTTTTTGCTCGTAACAAGGAATAAAAATTGCTTTCGGTCAGTACCACTTGTAATTACACAGCGCTGCTCTAGAACATTGAGAGAAGAGGAATAACAAGAAAACTAGATTGTACTTAAATTGCTCTGATATGATATATGATATTAAGATAAAGCTAGTGTGATGGAGTGATGATGAGCCTAGAAATATTTTACTTTTCTTAAAGCAAAAAGATTGAACCGAAGAAGAGTATAACTCTCTGGGTAGCACGGAAGTAAGGATGAATGCTTCACTGGGTGGTTAATAATGGAAAAAGTAAAAGTGAGTGAATCGGAGCAATGTATCACCGGAGAAATACGGATAACAAACTTACTAATCCTAAGGTTAGCAAATAAATGGGTATCAAAATTGGCTTCAAAATAAAATAATACATGTGTAAAGGTAGTTATGAGATTTTGGTGCATTCGCTGCCTTTAGATAAGTGTAATAAAAAGAACATGAATCTTACAAATGTATTATATTTACATAATGATGATGGTCCTTCTATTGCAAATTGTGAATCATTTTATTTATTTGAAACGGTAAATAAATAACTGCATATTTTTGCATTTCAAAATAATAGCCTACCCTTCTGTACACTGTATCATGAATGTTGACATGAAATAAAGAAATACATAATTGAAACCAGGATTTTATTTACTCACGAAAATTTTTAGTCGTACTATTGGTATTGGTTTGGTATTAAAAAACAACAAGAAACGAGAACGGGAGATGACTTTAGTTGTTTTTTGTTTTGATTCACAAAAAGTGGTGGAACTGGCCCTGTCAGTTGACGATTAAAAAAATGATCAAAACTGAACTAGTCAATATTACATGTGAAGAGCAACGCAACGGCAAGACCAGTATTCTCATAACTGATTATTGAGCTGCATGACATCAACTGCACATTTTATGGGATGCTCATTGTCGGCCTTATTGTTGTAACTTGCAATTATATGCGTTATACGTCATCATGAGACGAGAGGATATAGTTTCGATAGACTTCATTATTGCATTGTCGCATGTCTGGACTATATCAAGAAATTTGAGAATGTTCGAACGAACGCTTGAGTACTTGTTTTACACGTTTCAATTTGTTACGAATTTGTAAGTGCTGATAAAGCAATAACTATTTTGGTCGTGGTTGCAATTGCAATAAATGAAATGTGAAATGAACCAGATAAATAATCATTCTATAATGTTGATTATCTGCTGCGTATCAGTTTTGTTGAAACAAAACGTAACACCAGTTTTGGTCAAATTTACTCGATTTCTGAAAACTTTTGAGTTTTTAACAGTGAACTATGATCCCACATTGGACAGTAAACCTTTTTTGTTGGAATTGTTTGTGGAAATCGTCATTTCGCAAAAATACGCATTTAAATGGTCAGTAATCTGATTTAATTTGGTGAGGTTAATTGTTAAATGGTTTGCTAATGAGATTTTGTGCATAAATTAATATGATTTAAGTTTAAAGCACAAATGCACATAAAAACTCCATAGACAAAATAAATACTGTGAATGGCTCATTCAATTCAATTCTTACATCTGAAATTTTAAAAAGAAGAAATAATAGTAGTTTTTTCTTGTTTCCTTACCCTTTAATGCCTTATACCTAACAAAAAGTAATCATAGTTCAATGATTCTTAAACAGAGAGACAAAAAATGACTACATGTGTTACATGTAATATTACTCGTTGCGCATTTTTTTGTGAATAAAATCATACCTCTAAAGTTGCCTCCCAGCTTACAAAACAGTTGTAGAAAAGGAATTAGTTAGAGAGAGAGGGTAGAAGAGGAAGCAAAAATGCTTCATCTAATCTACCAGCAAAATTCTTTTAACCAGCACCAGTTTCTTGCTCTTTGCTGCGGAAAAAGTTAAGGTTGTCTGTGTATATATTATGTATTTAAAATGCAAAATCCATCCTTTTAAAAGTAAAAGTTCATTATCCTTATAAACTTCTCAGGACAGGTTTTCCTCTGCTGTTGATCTTTGACAGCCGGTCCTGCGTTCGTTCTTGTATGAATATGTTATCAAAAACAAAAAGGTTCAGTTTGATACTGGATTGTATTGTAAGCAAATATACAGTTGAACTGAAACATTGGGCAGTTACCGTTGCCACTTTTTATGATTCTCTGGGTAGAATTATACACATTACATATTATAAAAGTAGTTTTTAATTCATTCTAGAATGACGTATGATTATAATATGATTCACATTTTACGCAATACATTTCTATGCTTGGCAAATTCTTAGTGAGCATATTTTTTCTCGGTAAATATGTCTGGATGGATGAATTTTGCAGTGTAATTGAATTAAAAAATAGCAAAACGGTTTTTCTTTTGCCGATAAATCGGACCCCTCTGGAATGTTTTATTTTGTATCATTTCTGAGCAAAATGTGTCGTCTCAATGTGTTAAAAATAGTTTTTTCCTTATAACTAACAACAATCGTTTACTTGTAGTAATAAATGCCATTGTCTGAACTTACAAGCTAAGAATACTAGTCTATACAGTAATTAACATAATTGTAAAAATTTTGACATTAAAATTTTGGGACTATTTCGCACATGAAGCTCAAAAAATAAGTACAAAACATACATACAAGTTTATAAGATTAAGATTAGATGAGTGTAGTTGGATAGCAAATAAATGAACTCAACTTGGTTTGATGAGACGCCTTCCTTGACTGTAGAAAAAATGCATTGTATGTTGTCGTTTTGGAAGTTATTTATACTGGTGTCGGTTATCTGATTGGGTAATTTTCTGAATTTGGCTTATCCATTATAATTTCGTTGAGAAGTAATACTTTCTGGGCATTAAATTTAGTACCTATATCTGGGAACATAGGCAGATGTGTAAGGGCTGTATGAGCCTCTTCGCACTGGCATGTAGTAAACGTATTGTGACTGTTGTGGTCTTCTAGATGATGCGGAATGGGCGAGCATAACTTGTTGTTGTGGACGTCCACGCATGACGATAGGTTGACGATTCATGTAAGATGATGATGGTTTAGCCATGTACATGATTTGAGGACGTTGACGTTGTTGGGTTACTGGAGCCCTCATGATGTATTGCATCTGCCTTGGGGCAGAAGAAACTTGTGGCCTGGCACGAAGTTGTTGACGGAGTTGACGGGCTGGAACATAAACAACACGGGCACCCGGAATGGCAGACCGGAAGGAAGGAGCTCCAGATGAGTAGGAGGATCCAGCATCGATGGGTACGCCAGCAGCTGGGGCTGAGTTGGCTTCAGCTTCAACATTAGGGAACAATTTATTCCAGTCGGGAAGCCCCTCGTCATCTTCTGGCACGTCATCCTCTTCCTCATCTTCTTCCTCATCATCATCCTCATCTGAATCATCGTCATCATCGTCGCTTAGCATGTCGAGTTCATCTCGAGCACGGCTCTGTTCCTTGGGGGTTTGGTGGGGACGCTTTGGAACGTTCCATCCTTGAGCTGAGATCTCACTCATCATAACAGCCAAAGCTATAAATGGTAGAAGACAATGTTAAATCTGACATATTTTTCATGCAAACACTAAAAACATACAAGTGTGACTTTTCACTTACGAAAGTTGTGTCCTGGGGAGTTAGCTTGCGGAAGTGGAAAGAGGTTTTGAAATTTTGGTGGCAAATCATGTTCTTCTGAATCGTCATCGTCATCCGCGATCTCATCAGCGGTAGAAAAGTCTTCTTGAGAAATTTCTGTGTCTGCTTCTTCGGAATCCTCCTCAAGAGATTGTGGAGCTGCTGCTCTGTAATATCCAATACGAAGAGGAACTGCGCTAATTTTGCCAAAAATGGCAACAAGTAGTATTAAAGCTGCTAATTTCATAGTTCTGTAACGATCACAATGAGAATTGGTACATTAATTACATTTGACTTGGCAGGATAATCACGAAAACTATAAGCTTGAACGGTACAATAATTAGACTCACATTATCCTAGAATACCCCTCTTATGAAAATACAAGTATCACACGTTACTGGAGATGATTCTTTTACGGAAGGCGCTGATGAACTGACTAAGTTAACCAAGTAGATCTGGGTTTTTGACTTTTCTACCTGTGATGTAATTAAGAGGACGTTGTATCCATATAACATGGGATCATGATATGATAGGAAAACCACTATAATAATGGTAAAAGTACAAAATGAAGAATGCAGGCATTGGATAATATTAATAGGAAAGATGAGCTCAAGAAGAGTTGTATTCACACATATTTCATTAGGAACAGACATCCAATGTGCAAACACCTATAACGAAGTGAACTTCCGATATCGGATACACGTAAAAAATGGTGAACCCGTTTTTTGCGTGTGTATTGTGTATACAATACACACATATTTTTGCTTTCTTCTTCATACACACATACAAGACAAGACAACACGCGTAGAAAAATTGTGAACAAAGTGTGAACTAGTCACTATTGCATACTGGTCGCTTTCAATCCGGTTTATGATGGGCGAATAGTCCGAAAACATTGAGCTCTGTGAGGTGGCGTAGATGTAAGATGAAATTGGTAGTTAACCCTGGTGGTTTGCTTTTCCTCTGTTCAGTAATCATATTTATTGTTATGATAATGATGATCATCCAAAGTTTCTTTTCAATGCAGAAGGACCAGTTTTGTAGTACCCAAGCTCAACTACCCATGCGTATGATTTTTATTTTGCAAAGATTTCATTTCTTGTAGATAAAACATTGTGAGTACTAAATGGTCAGACTGGTCATTGTTTTAAGCCCATCATCCTCGAGTAACATGTATTTTTTTAATACGTCTGTAGTGCCCGGTAAACTTTTTATACGTTTTTGTTTGCTGTTAGTGCTTTTATAAATCCCAGAGAATACAATTTTGCTAGGAAGAGGAAACGTTCAGCTTGCTATGAATAATTTTACATCGTGTAACCTTTGATGAGGATGAGTAAATGTGCAAAAATAATGGGAAGGGCCAGCATCCACTACCCACTCTTTACTTTTTACTGGTTTTCTGAAGAGAGAAAAACGAGAAACGAAACAGATTGTACGGAAATATGTATGACTAATGACTAGTCATGTTGAATTACTCTTTCTATGAATTTATAGTGATATGATGATACACAATAAATCGATTAATCTCACCATTTTGACCGGAAAAACAAATCTCTTATATTTTTCAGGTATTTAATTTCACACTTAAAACTGATAAAATCATTAAATCTATGTATATGAATTACTGAATGTATTGTATTTCTATTTGTTTTTGTTGCATATTATTTCTCTGTAAAGCTGTTGGATGCTTGTATGAATTGATTCAATTCATAACATCCTTTTTCTGCTTCAGGATCATTTCCTTTTAATTTGAACGCTTTTCTCACTTTTTTATAAATTTCAAATCGTTTCTTTGCAGAAGATTGATTAGGTCCCGAGCATTCTGATGCACCATTAATGGCATTGGTGGTGACACCAAAATGGCCCTCGTTAACCCCAGGGAGACCTTGTACATTTCTTTTCCAAAACGAAAATGCAGCTTTCATCGCAGTTTCTTCGTCTTTTGCAACCTCGTCGGGTTGCTGTACCAAGCGGTCATCATTGAATAAATCAAATGATATATCATGATAGTTTTTGCAATGAGTTATCTGGGAGAAAGAGAGAGAGAAATGAAATAAGAAGAGAATCTTATTGTTTTTACAGAATGTTACAAGTTTGATTTTACTTTTAGGTATCCCCTTCCATAATATAGTTGGCCTGGGGCATCACAAGAAGGGTCCTTGTATTCTTCAGGAAAGTTGTCAACATTAATTTTTTCTCTCCTTTCTACAAATCCATCAGATTCATAGATTAAATGAGCGAGAGCCATTGCTAGTTCTTGTTTTTCAAAAAGTTGTATATTCCTTGCTTCGTTCAAAAATGACCAATAAGTAGCATGCGAAGGTTCAGGATAACCACTGTTCTTAACGGCAGAGGAAAATTCCTCAAAATCAAGTCTACCACTTCCACGGCCAAACATGGTATAATTAAGTTTTGAAAATAACTAAAGATAGTAAATAGCAACTTTAAATACAAAATTTTTCAATTGTATGTTTTCTTGATTTCTGATGAATTGCAATTTCACAGAAATTTTGTTTAAATGAAAAGTAAATTGGAAAATCAATGCCCCGCTGCTAGTAACTGCTTTACGTATCAATTTAGAAAGATCGTGACAGAGAAAGAAAATGCTTAGAAGTATTGTGATAGTTTTTGAAAATTATGTGTTTTTCCAAACCTTGTTTTCAAAAAATCGTGAAACAATGTTTTTCAGCCAGCATGCATAAATCATATCAATAATTGCATTACATTATTTATCAGATGGCTTATCAAAAAACTTTTATCATAGGATTGATTCAATTAAGTGATTAGTGATTAGGGAGATGTATTTTGATCGATTTTGTTGATAAAGATTCTGGAAGCACTTGATTGCATATTTGTCTTGTACGACTAAAATATTATGTGCAAAGTGCAAAGGTCGCATAACTGACTTTTTTTCAAGTACATAATATTATCCAGTCCTGCTGTCCAAGGCCAGCGTGGATCCAAATAAAAATTAATGTTACATTTTAGCAATGGCATCCAAAGCATAATGGGAACAGTGCTAGACTTTTAAATTAGGATATGCAATAAATGTGCTATAAAATGATATAAACTTTTTTTTTAATTTGGTCAATCATCAAAAGTTGGTTTTATTTTGGATAGTCACCAATAATATTAAAACTGTTTTGTTTGTACTGTTTTATAAACATCCTCGCCATTTTCTTACTTCGCCCCTTGGCATGTACAAAAATCTTTTTATCGCATATGACCAGGGCCCTCAGTCGAACTTCCGAAACTGGAATGTTGATAACCAAAAGCAGAGTGGATATTTCCTGGTCCTCCAGCATTTGAACTACTATTGTTTCCACTGGAAGTGGACCCTCCTTGGATCTGAGCTCCCAAACTATTGCTGCTATTGTTCGTATTTCTTTTATCATTTATTTCAGGGAAAATGGTGCTTAAATTGAAGTTTGTTACAGATGACGAACTACTATGAGTTTGGGGATGTTGATTAGAGAGATGTATCTGGTGGTGATGATGATGATGCGGATGTTGATAATGCATTTGGCTTGCTGCGTTGATTTGCATGTCATGTGGCTGTGATGATGAATGAGATGGACTATTATGCACCCTTTGTTGACCATGGTCATAATTATTTGAGGTCGAAGTCTGAACCGCATGTGGATGTTGGGGCTGGTGATGATGATGATTTCGATGATTAGGTTGAATTTGATCAAAATTTGGAAAGTGAGATGCATTTGACGAAGGAGTACTAGATGCTGCACCAGCTTGATAATGATAAGTTCCACCGCAAATGTTGGAGGGGTAGCTTCCCGAAAAATTATCTGCAGTATTTTGATTCTGGTGATGTTGAGTATGGCTATGCGAACTGGAATGATGACCATCAGGATAATTTGATCCATGAAAGTTATGGTTTGTTGAGGAAACCAAGTTAAAATCATTCATCCAATCGTTTGTCGTTGCTGCTACTGGTGGGTTCTTCCTAATCAGTGCTTCTGCACAGTAGTTACTCTGATTTTGTGAATGGGCGGGGGTGGTGCCGGTGCCTACAGTTGAACTGTTTGATGTTGTATTATTTCTCGAAGATTTATTTTGTCTTGTGGTAGTAGTATGGGTAGGAGCATTGATACTGTGTGACGCTATGGGTTGGTTCTGTTGATTTTTACCACTATTAGCAACACTGGATGCATTCCTTGATGAAGGTGCCTGCTGGACTTTGGAAGGCACTGCCACAGACGTATTGCCGACCAACTTACTCACGGAAAATGGATTACTTGTAGATGCTACACCTACTGTGCTTTGTCGTTGCTGCTTGTTAGTAACAGCATTTGTTGAACTGTTGGATCGATAGCCTGTGTCAGTCATCCAGTTAACAGTTTTTGACGACGTTCTATTTGTCGGTTGTGGAAGATTCTGTTGAAGATGATGAGAGACTTGTTGCTGGTGAGGAGGCTGCTGTGGCTGGGAAGTGGCACGCGGATGGAAAGCCAATGGAGGTGCAGCAGGAGTAGAGTGTTGTGGCTTTTCTTTCCCTGAGGAGACCGAGGTGGTCGTAGAAGTTGTCGCGGTTGACGTGTTGGAATGCGGGTGATGGGCATGATTTCGACTAGGCTGCTGCTGGACTTGTTGTTGGACTTGTTGCTGGCATGTTGGAAACTGGGGTTGATGACGTTGACTTTCACTCGGCTGAAGTAATGTGGTTGTGTGATGTTGAATAGAAGGTTGTTGGCTATGGTAAGTGTCTTGATGCATAAAATAGTTCTGATGCTGCCTCATTGTAGGTTGATGTTGGACATGAGCGTGTTGGAATTCCGGTTGATTAGAATTAGTGGTACTGACGGTGGACGGGTTTGACCCATACGTACATTTTGTGGAGTTGTTGACAGGTTCATGGGTTTCTGACTGGGACTGGTTTTGTACATAGTTGTTACTTGACTCTGGAACAGCCTGTCTATTAACGGATGGATGATGAACTTGTTGCGTTACAAGTGGATGCTGAGGTTGCCCTTGATTCTGATGTATTGCTGGAAAGTTTTCAAATGATGAAATGTCCGGAAAGTAATATGGTTGTGTCCTCTGAATGGGAAAATTTGATACAGATGGATGTTGTTCTTGCTGCTGTTGCATGCTAGAAGTATCATGATAGTAATACTGTGGAGTATGACTTTGCCCACCTGCAAGTTGCCTTGTAGTATTGCAATTTGTTCCAATAGTACTAAAATCTGGAAATAAATTAATTGATTCCCCGGAAGATTGTTGCAATTGGGCTATTGGTTGTGAAACTGATGAAGTAGTGTTTTGAATCAATTGCACTTGTTTTGGAATTTCGTGAAGATTCGGTCGACTAAAATTGGTTTGATGTGGTAGTTCTGATTGATTTGCCGGGATAGCTTTAGCGGATACGTGTGATGAGGTACTTTTAAGGGGGACGGATGTACTGGCATGACTATGGGAGGGAAGTTGTTGCGCAATGGAAAAGCTACTTTGTGTCGACCTGCTGGGTTGTTTAGATTGATTGGATGAATGACTGGATTGTGCCTTCTGTTCTTTGCTTTTTTGCGTTTTCGATTCCGATGGTTTGGGAGCTTGATTTCTTGGCGTGGGTGCTGTCTTATCTGAATTTGCTGGTTTGACTTTCACTGGATGAGATACTTTAGTAGATGGCTGTGACTGAGGAATACTATGAAAATCATAATTTCTACTTGAACTAGAATTCAAGTCAGCGCTCGAATGAATATGACTGTGAATCGTGTGGAAGGAGTGCGTACGCGTCGCCTTTGGAGTGTCATTAGGGGCATTATGATCCTGCTTCTGACTTTGTTTTTGGTCTACAGTAGTTTGTAAAGTAGAGCTTTGTGTGACATAAGGTTGGGTTCTGGAGCTTTTCCCTGATCTACCTTGCTTGGATTCGTGTTTCTGCCGTCCACTTGTTCTGGAAGTTTTTTCCGTTGCAGAACTGGGTACATTGGTACTTTGAGACTTCGTCGGTTTGGAAGACGTTGATGGTCGACTCTCTTGTTGGGACGAAATAGTGACAGATTGGAACTGCTGCATTGGCTTATTATGGTGTTGGTGCTTACTGCTATGACTGCTGATTTCTGAATGACTTTTGCTTGATGGCGTTAATGGAACATTGTTGCTAAACATTTGGATTGGTTGATTAGGCTGCATGAGATGATGTTGATGATGGCTAGAGTAACTTGTCGTGTTCATTGGTGGATTTTGTGTGGGCTGTGGAGTAGGATTGATATGGGAGGAATATAAGGATTTGCTAGAAGACGGTGCAATGAGAGGCGGAAGTGGAGGAGGAGGTAAAGAGCTTCCTCCTGGAAAATCTATACTGCGAAAGTCGTGACCATCTAGAGCATTAATCAATGGTCTGAAGAAAGAGGCGTCCATTGGATTGAGGGCATCTAGAAGTGAACAAGAGTGATAAGGAATTTTCTGGCTACTTGAAGAGACTGGTGTCGACGAGCAATGACCTATGGAGTCCATAGTAGGCACTGCTGAAACATTTTGAGCAGCATTTTGTTGAAACGTAGGTACATGTAGTGTTGATGATGTGGTGCTTGTTGATGTCCCTGTCCATGTAACATTGGTCGAGGTGGCCGTTGTAACTGTGACAGATGTTTTGGTTTTCTTATCTTTGGAAAATGTTGGCAATGGGGTGTCCACCATGAAAGCCAGTTTCCCACTACTTTCTGTCTTTTGTCGCTTATTACTACTTGTACTGTGACTTTCTGAGCTCTTAGATTTTGTTTTGGAAGCGGCAGTACTCAAGATGGGAGCAGTTACTGATGAAGTCGTGCTAACTGATGGGACTGTTGATGATTTAACCGAGGCTACCACCGGGGTCAACGTACTCGCCAGTGAACTACTTATGGTACTACTTGAAACGCAGCTACGTTGATTTTCGTCCAACGAAAATATATTAATGTTTGAAGTATTTCTGTAGTCCATGAAATTGGTGTCAGCATTGCTTGAAGAAGGAATTGTCTGTGGAGTCCAATAGTAATTACTTGACAATGAAAACGGACTGGAGATTTGCTGAGTGGTGGGAGCTAATGATGAATACTGAGGTGGTGTAAGTGGTAGAAAGGGAGAATGTGAGGAAGGAAGGGGTGTATGTATCGGGTCAGTAATTTCAGTACTTGTGTTTGTCGGGTGATCGTCGGGGAGCATGGCATCAATAAAAAAGGATGAACGACTATTGCTGGAAGGTGTAAACGGTAGAATATTTCTAGATGTTGATTGGAATGTAGTGGTTGGTGGGTTTTGGGTTAACTGATGTGTAGTCTGTGAATGATGCTGTTCATTGATCGAACTTTCTCTTGGCAAAAGAGGGAATATGTTGAGGAATATCTGAGTTGGTGAAATGGATTTTGGCGATGCACCACTGTCTTCCCAATGTTCTCCTAATGCCATGAGTTCGCTGTCATTAGCATCAATCAAATCAATACTCCTTGCAATGCATTCACTGATTTTGTCAGTGGGAACTGTTTCAGTATTTTCCATTATTGCCTTATGACTACTGGTAGCTTTGGTTTTCTCGCTTTCTTCTCTTTGCTTTGAGATTGATGAAGTGGGCGTAAGTGACGTCACATCATGGAACACTTTCTCTGGCAATTGAGTCAGTGGTTGTAATGGTCGCAGCTCAACTGGTTTTTGGCTAAATGTAACTGAAATTTCTTTGGAGGAGGTTGATATCACATTATCTTTTGCGGGTGTAATGGAGGTACCTGCTACAGGATAAGAATTTGATGCATCACAGATAGAATCCATATTATTATGACATGTAATCTGGACTGAAGCATGCATTGTACAACTCTTATCTTTATCTAGTATTCCAGCATCTTTTTGATGAGGAATTTCAAGCGAGGAATTCTCCTGAGCTACTTTGTCTTTTTGGTTGCTAATTTTCTCTTTGATTAAATCGGGTGGCGGAACTTTTTCAATGTCATCTCTATTTTGTGTGTCCAGACCGCTTTCGCTATTTTTCGCTGACCCTTCAGTCGGAATCTCGCAAACAGATTTTTCAGTCTCATCCTCATTTCCTCTCTTTATTGAGGATGGTTCATCATGGCGATCTGCCTTATCTGCGTTTGAAGAAGTTTTTGATGTTTCTTCTGTCAAAATTTTATCATGCGATAGTTGTATACTTTCTTCTGAAATCTCTTTCTCCTTCATTAATTTGGATTGTGACATGTTATGATCTACTGCCTCTTTCTCAGCTAATGTTTCCGTATTTGAGCTTTCAATCACAACTGTAGACAAAATGTTATCATGAACCACACCTCCTTCATCCGAAGCCTCAATAATTCTTAGCACCGGTATATTATCACACTCCTGCATTTCGTTATCTGCTAGTTTATTTTCTGACTTATCCTTCTTTTCTGAAACACAGTCTTTTGTTTTAGAACCTTCCGAAACTATTGCAATCTTTTCTGTAAAAGAGCCAGTTTTTTCAACTACGACCTCCACATCTTCGCTAATATCAATTACTTTGGTGTCTTGCAGTTCTTTTGCAACGATACTTGAAGCTGTCCCAGAAGTACTCAATGTTGGTGATATTTCATTACTTGTAACTAAGTCTGAGGTTTCTGAGTCTGGAAGTTCATTTTCCTTAATATTTTTGATGGAACTGTCTTTTTCGCCAATCTTTTCTTCATTATCATTCTCATTTTCTGTGTCCACATTGGCTGAAGTTGTCAGTGGCTGTACTTCCGGTTCCGTAATTTCCTTAGTCTTATTGTCAGTTGGTGATGATACCGGTTTCGTTGCTGTAGATGATACGTTTTCATTTGAGGTAGCATCGTCTTTGGGGATTTTTTCTTTATGAGGCTGCACTTCTTCCGTTGCCAATTTTGAAAGATTTTTATTTGTTGGTGATGGCGTAAGTGTTTCATTTTTCTTTTTTCTTTTCCTCCTTCTTATTACTTTGGGTATGGGTTTGAGCAAGGATTTAATTGGAACTTTAAAACATGGTAAACCATCTATAGTTTTTGGTACAATAGGTGAGGAAAGTATATTTGCTATTCTAGTTACTAATTGCGGATTTTGGGAAGGTAAAGCTTGCGTTGAGCTAGTTATGGGGCATGGTGCAAAAATAAAGGTTTGAAGTGGTAATTGTATTGGTGTTGAAGTCGCTGTTGTAAAAATTGGTTTGGAAGTAGTAATCATCTTTATTGGAGACGATTGTGAGGAGCACGTTGTCATTACAGAGGTAAATGTAACTTTTGTTGGTCCGGAAGTTGGAACTGGAGCAGATGCAGATGTGACAGTAATAGGAGATATATATGATATTGCACATGCTTTGGAATTTGCGTTGTCACAACCGTTAGTATTTGACAAGTTTGTTTCTTTTAATGGAACTATAATAGAGGCAACACTGGTGTTAATAGCTGAGCTGTTTGTTATAATATCGTTGGAAGGCTGGCTGGTTAGATTTGATGTTTGATTAGATACTGCCTCTAAAAGTATAGTGGAGACTGTAGGGTCATTAACAGGAATGAATAGATAACTAAATTAGTTAATTGTCTAATATACGTTTTTATAAGAAGTCAATTATAATCTACAGACAATGAGTATGTACCTTTCCCCGCTGCTGGAACAGTTTCTCCAGACGGAGTGGTAGTTCCATCACTTATCACAGCATTCTCCACATCTTCTGGCTTCAGTTTCCCCGACCATTTCATTCGTTTACTGCCTAATGATTTGATTTCTGGGCCAATTGGAATTGTAATACTGGCCTTTTTCAATAAAACAGTGAGCTGTTTAACACGGAGAATAAGCCTATTCACCTCATCCTGCAGTTGTTTTATAAGTTTACCTAGAAATCACAAGAATATGAATTAACTCCGAATTCCCGAATATATCAATCATTTCTAAAACTGAAATTCGTTTGATTTGCATTTTTTGTTACATTTCTCGTCTGTCTCGACTTGATTACTAAGTAATCTAGAGTTGGAAAGTCGGAGCTCCTTCACAAATTCTGTAGACTTTTCCAAAATTTCAATTTTTGCAGGAATTCTTGAAGGGTCATAGTGTGGAAGGAGCTCAGCAAGATTTTTAAAGGCATCATTTAATCGGTCTCGTCTTCGCCTTTCCCACTCGTTGCATTTGGAGTGATCTTTCACTCTTATTGGCATTTTGCTTGAGAGTGAGAGTTAATTGTAGGGTTTGTTCGCTAACTCATTTTTCGAGCAGTGCAGTCCAAACAAGTATGCATGATAATTGTGATCTAGCAAACTTTCATTTTAGATGAAGAACATTAAACTTTCCTCATTTCTCGCGAATTATTTTATTGGGGAAAGTGGAACCTGGAAGGATATTCCAATGCTCTAATTTTACTTAACGTTGAATGTAAATACAAAATTTGTTTTCATTGCGCTATATTTCATTATTATTGTGATGTCAAAACACTAGAGACTGAACACTGTAAAATATGTGTATGTGCATGTAAAAAGCAGCCAGTATTCTTGTACTCATGCAAGTAAAATTTCTGGCTAACCCTTTACTGTAGATCGTTACCATTCTCATGTGTACGATGTGAATAAGTGTGAAAATATGAGTTTCTGGCCTATTGTTCAAGTTGCAATCTCGCAATGTTTGGTACAGTACATTCATGCGATATGAACATTTATGAAAACCATCATAATCACAGAGATTATTTTTGATTAGATGCAAGATGTATTACTACATGTGCTATTGTGCCATATGGGTCTTACTCAAACTCAAAATAATTGAATTTACTAGGTTAAATTATTATATTACATGAATGGTGGACATGATCAATTTACTTTAGACTAAAAACTAAGGTTCATGAATGTACCTTTAATGCATTGCATCGTGCATTCTAAATTCTTGCTGTTTTTTTTCTAAATTAAAAAACTCTGCGTTTTGGTCAGGAGTAGTTACATGTTTTAATATTACGAACTAAGAGGGGCTAGTTAGACGAAGAATGAATTATTTGTCCCATTAATGCAAAATATATTCAATTCAATTAATTGCCTTTTAAAATGACTTTACAAACATCACCTATAATGGAGATGGAAATGGAAAGGTTGGACCAAGAAATTGAGAAAGTTGGAAAGCAGTTTTACACAGCATTACTTGGGAAAAAGTACGTGTGTATAATTTATACAATTTCAGCTCTTAAATTAGTTCGACGTGATATTGATGCATAATCAATGAATTAACTTTCACCAACCTGTACTAAATGTAAAAGGTGTGATTTATTTTAATTTTAGGAGACGGGTAAAGCGAAAATGGTTGGAAATCAGTGCAATGACCAATGCCCATTTGCTACAAACTCTGTAAGTGGTGAAAAAGTGTCATTTCATTTTAACGCTTATTCTAATTCTGAAATACTTAAGTACGAATATATTTAGATGACAAATCGTTTGTATTTTTTAATTTCAGACCTTACAGAGCTATGCTTGGACATGTGGCAAACCTTGCAAAAGAAAGGGACGTTATAATTTCAGAAATACTGGATTCACAAAACTCAACTACAGAAAATGCCAGTGAAAGTCTGAGTGACATGGAGAATGTAAAAGAAGAGAATGAAAATGCTGCTTGTCAATGTGGTACTGGATCCTCGTCTCGCAAATCTTCAACTTCCACAGAAGGGGAATCAGGAAGTAAGGAAGCCCTAGATGAAGCTATACAGGTAATTATAATTCTTTTTATGTACGATACCAGAGTCCCGGTTTTAGTTATGATGTAAAAACTTCGATATTTGTATGTTTCAACAGACAGAAGAAAGTAGCTTCGATTCAAAAAGATGACAAACTGACGGGATTCCCTAACAAATGGGAAGGAACTAACGTCTCTGTGATAACACTTATGTACATAAGCAAAACAAGCCTACGCTCGTATATGGAATCATATAAGACACCTTCGTCATCGAAAGACGTCAACAACAATTGTCAATTTATACCTATAAATAGGATTACCGCATATTTATCAGTCGAGTTACTAGTTCGTATATAAGTACTACGTAATGTTAACGTTAACTAAATATCTTGGTATGTAATGTGTAATAAATCAATTTTTTATCAGAAGAAAAACAATTTTTTATTGCATGCGGAAACAATGAATGCAAAAATTAACGAATGCATGTCTAATTGATTTCGGACATTTCAGCAGACAAACATAATTGTAACTTTTCAAATTTTATTAAAAACTCAACTAATACGACAATGAAACGAATAAGAAATTGACGAAATCCGAATATTATATTACAAAATCACTCCATCAATCCCCTCGATCGGACGTAAGGGATCCATTGCTGTGGAATCTTTTTGAGTCGTTCAACCTGCTTTTTAAGTTGTGTTGCTGTTTCTTGATAATAATTAGAGTGGTCCTTTGCCATCGCCTAGAAGGGAAAATGACAAGATAAAACATCAATTGCATGTACAAATAATATATGTAACTGGTACACTACAATGCAAAGGCAATTTTGATTTGAAGACAATATAATACCTCATAATCTTCGCCATATTTGTCAATAAACTTGCACAGCTTTTTAAACATTTCTGGTGGAAGTGGGTGGGCGGTTTCCTTCTTCTTCTGGAATCCATCACGAGCTTCTTTTTCCAATGCATCTGCAACGTGTCCCTTTTCTGGTGTCATTTCGGCGTCATCAACTGCATCTTCAGGTGGACTACGTAGCTGTTCCTAAAATTGAAAGAATACATTATTACAGTTCATCTTCAAGGATGACGAAAGACGAATGACATTCAAAAGTTCGGAAACTTTATATTACCTTTAATGAAGGAATTTTCATTCCTTTATGCGCATTAGGATCAGCCACCAAACCCATCGCAGTTAAGTTATGTGCTGAAGATTTTTTGTCATCCCAGGCGGCTCGGATAGCATCACTGTTCACAAAATCCAAACAGACATTATTTTTAATTCTCTAAATGAGGTTCCTGGTTGGAAGCATAAAGTATTAAAGGTTTACAGTTTTCTGTAATCTTACCAATTGATTTTTGGAAGTTTGTTCAATTTCTTATCCAGCCGTTTTCGATTAATGTGGTACCCGAACTTCTGTTTTCGTCGTAATTTCCTAAGTCGTGGCATGATGACGTTATAAATTCACTGGTCACTGATAAATCACTAATACGACTGCCAGTGCTGATTTAACGAAAACAAAACTAATTGTTTACAAACTTTTCGATTTTCTGTCCACTTCCACTTGCTTGACACAATCCACATCCACGTGTATTTGGTATTGTGTTCAAGTCTGAAAAGAGAGTGTATATAAAATGTACAAGACTTCTACAAACACACGATGCTGCATTTACCAAGATGTAAAATTGAAATATGCTCTTGTCTTGTAATGCCCCAAATATATGGTTAGGCTTGGCTTGGCACAGCTTCTTCAGGTAGCTCAACAATGATAACTAGCTAGCTCTGGATTGATGTTCAATTTTTACATTACTTTTTAGGCATCATTGAGTTTTAGTAGGATTTCGTGGAGTTATAGCATGAAACAAACAGTGATTTTAAGTAAAGTGCTACATAAATCGTATTTTACAAAATATTATTCATTTATTCTGAAAAATCTACAATATAATTTAACAACTTGACTTTGTTATATTAATTAAATTCACAATTAAATGCTTGCGCTGATTGCTGTTGAGACTCTGAGATTGCGATTAGCTTAGAATACTGAAAGCCTCTTGAGTTTCATGTCACACATGGATTCCTTATTGAAGCTGAAGTCGCTTCTTACCTGAAACATGAAAAAATAAATGTTTCAGAACCCTTGATTAGAGCTTTTAAATACAAAAAAATGATGTAATAACTGAGAATCAAGATGGTAATGAATAGTAACTATCAACTATGTTCTTACGCTCATTGTAAACGAACATCCGCCAGAAGAGGTTAGCATAGGATATCCATCCACTTCAATCCATTTCGTTATATGATTTGGAAACAGTTTTGTGAGTAGCCACAAAGCAGGCGGACTCAAGTAATCTGGGTTGACCCCTCTAGATTTATCAAACCTTTTCAAAAGTAAACTAAAAAATAGCCCAAAAAAGATGGAAAGCTTGCACCCAATGCAGGGATACCACATGTATGAAATTTCGGTGAGAAAAATCAGTACGCTTCCTGAAAGGTGTGAAGGAGAATCCCCATTTTGCCCACGAGAGTTGTCAGTTTCGAAAGTTGGATGAGGTAGATCGTTTGCATTGGTTAAGTGAAAGGTTTCGTTGTGATGATAATAATCGAATTGAGGACATCCGTCTACCGATAACCCAGGTAGCTTCTGATCCCTGTGGACAGCTAGATTGTTACTCAAAACAAATTGTTTGCTGACAATTAATGCGGTCATTAGGCCCACGGCGGAGAACAGACCGAGAAGTGCTCCCTATTTAGAAATTTGCATGACTCATCATCATTGACACTATTCATCTAATAATTAGTTCAGGGCTCCAAAAGCACTAATTTACCTTAGAATTTGCCCAAGGGAAAAACATGCCTAGTGTAAACAAACCCAAGATCGGGCCGATGATGCCCCCTGAGATGGAGAACGTAATCTGTTAATTTAATTGAAAATAGATTTACACTCCATCATTAGGTCATATTATATGAGAAGTTCAAAATTACGGTGATACAATTTTATATTTATTCACCGGAAGAATGTTTCCAAGATTTTCAGCAACGAAAATGAAGGCGAAGCTGATTGCCCCGAAAACTACACAAAATGTCTTTGAAAGTCTTAATAGCGTTTCGTCGCTTAAATCCGGATACCATTGTTTTACATAGTCGTAGGTTAATATTGCGGACAATGAATTCAAGCCACTTGAAACGGAACTGGAAATGTGGGTATATGATATATGCAAGTGTTTTACATTAAACTTTATAGAACAAACAAATTATGGTATTTTTACAAAACAGCATGGCAGTTAAAATTACCTTAAACTGGCACAAGTAATTCCAGCAACGAAGAGTCCTGGAAATCCCTGATAATTCCCAAGCGTTTCCATTACGAATAGTGGTAGTAGTTGATCGGGTCGTTGAACAGCCTACAAATGTAGTGTAAAGTCTAAATTAATGCTGGTTTTTGTAAATTACTTATAGTAATGCGACAGGTTAAAATGATTCGAAACATGTAGCACATTACCCCAGTTTGTACCGGATCACAGTCGTAGTATCTGGCATATAGTGTCAGACCTGCCAAATAGCAAAGACTAAAAATGGCAACAAGACCGATGAAATTTATGAACAGAGCCCTGTTTAAAAAACAAAACGATGTTGATTATCAATTAAACTTATGCTTGAATTAATAATGCTAAATTTGTGTATAAACCTTCGAATTTTCGCCAAAGTGGGAATAGCTAAGTATCGTTGAACTTGAGAATGAGTTGCAGCAAAATTTGCTAGCCACATATAGTAACCTCCAATTAAGGATGTGAAAACAGTATGACGCACAGTCGGATCAAGATCAAAACTAAAGAGTACGTTCACAGTTAATATTCCTTGATGTTTCTAAATAATGTATTACATACAATTAGGGTACTCTTACTTTAAAAACGTCGTACGTTCACCCTCCGTGGCAATATTCCATACAGCTTCAAATCCTCCGGTATCAGCAATCCCTTTTGCAACAATAGCTGTCAATGAACCGATCATTATCAAGGCTTGTACGGAGTCTGTGGCAAGTATACCTCTCAAGCCAGACTGAAGTAAAAATATTCATAAAAACTAATGAACAGCAAGTTAATAAAATCACATGAAAATAGACGTGTTTTAAATACCAAAGTGGAGTAAAAAATGCAGACGGAAAATATCACTGTGGAAGTTGCTCTTGTAGGCATGCCGGTCACTTTTTTAAATATAAAGTAAACAGTTATTCATTTTCTCGAACTTTAATTGACTTTGATACTAATTAGCTAACTGACGACTTTTAATATACCTTGACTAAGAGCGAGTGATGGTCCATACACGACAATTGAAAGGTAGAAAACGTATTGTATGATTCCCAATAAAGATGCACTAACACGAACATATCGACTAAAGCGTAATTCCAAATACTAAAAGAAACAAAAAGTTAATCAGTACTCTTCATAAAAAGTAAAAGCTACGAATTACGAAGGAAATCCGAATTACGAATTTGTAAGCTTAATCCTTAAAACAAATTAAATGGTTTGTTGACCTCATATGCAGATGATAACTGAAGATTATGGTAGACTGGTACATAAAAGTAAGCCAAACTAATGGTCATTGGAATAAATGACAGCACAATAAGGCCATACGTGCTACCGTAAAAATATATTTCGACTGGGTTGCCTAATACTGTTATGGCGGACACAAAACTGCAAATGAAAAGTATATTATGTATGAATATGACACACTCCGTATCCATCATTGACAAAATTATACAAAATTTAATTGCTAATTGTAATTTACAAAGTACCTGCATAACAGTGATAAAGCAACAGGCAACACGGACATCTTCCGGTTACCCATGAGGTATTCTTCGGTTGACTTTTGTCCATTTCCACAAAACGCATAAAATACGCCAATCGCAGCACTGCAAACTAACACGGATAGAAACACAGCATACTCAATGAGACCAAATTTATGAGAAAACGAAGCCGGGTTCCGACTGAACCCTCCTGCCCCCGTTGGGAAAAAGTCTTCTTGCGAAAATATTGAAAACGTGTCATTATTTAGAGATTCATAGGAATACAATTCGGTCGAATCAATGATGGAGTTTTCTGCGGAGTCACTTGAACTTTGAAGATGAACTTCGAATGACATGTTGACACGTGTAAAAAAAGGCTTTGAGAAGACCTAATAAGACAGTACACCCACTTTAAACCCTTTTTTATTCCATGTAAAGAATCAAACACTGAAACTCCAAAGCAAATACATGCACAATATACATGTGTGCTGTCCAAAGCAAAACTTGAACTGAAGTTACTAAACTATAATCTAGTTATCTACTGAGTTATCTAGAATGCATTGCTAGTTTAGCTAGATAAAGGCTTTAAATGTAATATAACTTTTTATAACCAATAATCTTTCGATTATCGCAAGGTATGCAAATTTTTATGGAAATGTTGGACAATCAGAATCAGTCTAAATTTTAATGCATAGTTTAAGCAGTCAGTCTCGTTATACTTGTACTTTCTTTGGTTTCTCGATAGGTAAAATGATGCCATGCTGCCAAACGAAAGTTCTACTTCTTCCATAAAACATTGAACATTTAAAATACAACTGTGTATATTCAAACTTTCATCAGAATCTATCATTATTTTAATCTAATTAATTATAATGGTGAAGGAATGGAAACAAAAAAATCTTACAGTATTCATTATATTCACACTACACGTGCAAATCCAAATTTTCTTCAGACTTTTTTAGTCATTACAGAAGAGGCATTTGAATTTTTTAAACTTTGAACATACTCACCTATATTTCGTCTAAACATAGCACAGATATGCAAAAGTTATAATTAAATGATTTGCTTAGTTATACCTCAGTTGCTCTACTACAGCGCTTCGGGCCTTATCATCCTCAAATAATCAAAACTCTGAATAGCATACAGAGTAAAGGAATCTTTGTATCGTTGTTGGTTGCAACTTAAAATTCGTAATTTACCGTTTGTAAAAATATTGATTATATTCTTTACAATATACAATTGTGCAAATGTAACATAGAGTGAATGATTGCTTTCTCGTATTGCTACTACTACTACAATTCTTATTCTTCCTTTCAAACCGTAATGCCAAAAGGCAGTTTCCGCTCTGTTAAAAATAAAATTATTGCGAAGAGATATACCAAAATAGAATCATAATTATAGATAGATTATGAATATTTGTTTAACAAAAAAATTGCAGATGATTTTTTGGCAAAAAAATCAAGTTCCCTTTCTATGAAGAGATTCATTTCACTTTTACTTGTTTTTTTAACAACATAAAATATTGTATATAAAAGTACCTGTTATGTTGTGACTCAAATAGAGTTGAATATTAAACTCCAATATATGTAATCTAATGTCACTAATGTGACTCATGCATGTATGTATGTATTTAATTGCAATTGGGAATTTTTGTGTAGTAGGAAGTTGTAAAATATTAAGTTTAATTTAGAAAAGTAAACATTAAAACATTTGAAAGCTTAGTACAGCTTATGATAAGATTTCCTATATTTCATGCATTTTAATTTGCCTTTCATTTATGATTTGTATACAAGTGTTATTGAAACGAAACAGACTTCGTTTATATATAAATTCGCATGCGAGTATTGTTTTATAGCATTGAATGTTGAAAGGAAAGAATTTTATGACATTACTGACATTAGTACGCAACAGGTGTCGCAAAAGCGTTCATGATTAGCGAATGTAGTATGTTTAAAAGTATGTTGAAAAATGAGACGTGGAAATCTCCAGCACGATTTTCGACACTCACCATTTAAGTTTCAATCAAAGCGAACATTACTGAATACATATCTTGTTAGAACATATAAAACCCACATAGTATTGACTACGTCAGAAGTAAGTAATATTCATGAGGTATATTTACCAAAAAAATCTTAAGATTTCACCTGCGTGCAAACAAATAATTATTAAATTCATTAATTCAGGACTTTTTTAGGCATAAACAGCACATTATACATATACTTATGGATATGGAAAAGGTTAATAAGCGCATTAGAGCACAATATAGCTGGTTTTAGTTCAGATTAGATAAATAAACGGAATGTGTAGGAATTGCAGACAGATCGAAGACTTGTGCGATAAATATGAAACTTTTGGTCAAGTCAGAAGAAGTTTCAGCATTTCTTATGCAATATGACGATCTTCATCTTCTAGTGTGTATTTACACTTATAGGAAGTCGACATCAGCACTTAACTAATTGGGAGTACAGATGAAACGTGCAACATGAGTCATATAGTATTTTTGTAAGTCTGTTTTCCTTTTGGTAAATAACCCCTGCTAATTATCTCATTATCTGGAGTATGATTAATGATATGTGTTTTTACAATTCATCATAACTTTTCTTTTATGATTTACCGAATTCAAATAAGAAGGTTTTCAGAGAAGTACAAGTAGAACTTGTTATGAGCTTCCATCCTTTACTCCTTCATGGTTAAGTGTTACCATTTTGAGCAAGTTTTGATGTTTTACCATTCGATTTCTTTCCATTGGTCATTTGCAGTTTTGCACCATAAATCTGTCAATGAAGCCACTCGAATATAGTCATACAGTCTCTGTTCTTACCTTAAGGAAGCCAAAAGCCAAGCAAATCAGCATGTGTGGTCAAAGAGCTTAAACCAGCTACATCTTTGAGTATGAATAGTGTTCATAGGCTTGCGTGGCTAGTGGTTCTTTTTCTACTAAACATGAAATAAACATTCTATGGAAAAAAATATCATGAAATTTCCAGTGTTTGTTATGCCTCTTTAGAATTTATAATGAATGTCAGTTGTAAAGGGGAAAATGAAGAGTTATTTAATTTATAAAACCACGATTTCGTAAGTGGCGTAGTTAATAAAATTCAACAGCGGTCCTTCCCGACAACTTATCAATACTCGATCGGTTATTACCAAAGACTACCGGCGCTGATACTTTGTTCATATTAGGTATACCCATCCATTAAGCAAACAATAAAATATTTCTTTCGCTTGTCCTTACAATTGACTCATTGTCATTGTGTAATTTTTCAGGTGCAATCGGTGCAATCATGTAGTCATGAAACTACTATCGTAGACGGCAGGCAGACTCCATACGCTCTCCTTCGCTCCGTGATTCCTGAAAACTCATTGTTTGTTGTATTTATTAAAAATCTCATTAATGGAATTTGACAACATCTTTCCCTACATGCACGCATCCTAAATTTAATTACGTTGTATATTAAAAGGTTTTTATGAATTTGGTTTCTCAGTGTTTCAAGTAGCTTGGTCAGATCTAGTAAGCATTTTTGCACGATTAAATTAAAAAGTTGGTACTTGTGATTTGGTTTTCACTTTGAAGCAAGTTGACTTGGAAGTTGGAATTTTGTTATCGTGAACGCAGGCATGTGATCAGTTTGCTGTTTTCTCGCCTCAATTACGTGCACTTTGAAGCATAGATAATTTTTATCGAAAAACCAAATGACGAGTGTAGCTTTCACATGAACTCAGAGTGAAACACACCCCCAAAAACTTGGAGGCTTGTCCAAGTCAAGTGCTCAACGTGTTCTCATAAGGTTATCACTTTTGTTGTGACATTTAATTTATCTTGTCATGTGATGTCATATTTTCCAGCAAGTTATTTGAAATTTAATGCTTTGGTTGGGTATCTCCATTTCCATGCGTAATTACTAATTGTTCACATTTTATGTCTGTACTTATGAAATGCTAAGTTTACCCTATCAGAAACAATTACTTGCTAAATTACACACAACGCATTTGCCTGAATACAACTTTTGTTTTTAACGATTGAAGCCACACAAGTGATAAACAATTCCTTGAGAATTTAACATATATAATTGTATTTGTCTTCCATAAGGAAATCGATGCGTTGAAGGTATGTATTTTATTTGTAAGCATTTGATTGTTAGTATATAACATAAAAATGAAAAATAATCCAACCAATCGAGACAGTTGTCCAATAATATTTCAAACTTGAAAACTTACTGACAAAAAGACGAACTAAAAACATCAAAATAACAAATATCTACTCAAAAATTAATTAAACCGGTTTTCGCATCAGATTTTAGTGTTCAGAAAAATATGCATGTGTATGAGGTGGTGTGGTACAAAAATCGTCTGCATCCTCTGCTTTGCAAAGCTTTGGCTTAAAAGTAATAACAAATTCTCATTTGGAGATCACGTCTTCACATTTCAAATCTTCAAATAAATTTGTATTTATGAATATATTTATCAGCTCATTTGTGTGCTCAAGCTAAGTAAAAGGCGAAAGGAGTAATTATGTAATACGTTGAGAAACATGAAACGTTCATTTGACATTGCTTACTCCTAGGTTTAAAAAACCATGATCGTAAGCCAACGTCAAAAATGAACGGAAACAATAATTACTAATGAGTTTGGTTAGTTTACATTTAACAGCATACATCTAAAAATCATCTGAGGATCAAGACATTTTATGTATATATTTGTTTATAGTCTACACTTTTTCGCCTGGAGCAAATCGTGTCACTAACTAAATATTTTGTATCCAGCCAAGTTTTCAGTCTCAATTTGAGACTCTCAAACGGTGCTATATTAACAAGTAATAAGAACTATGTGCACATAAAATTTGTGTGCTAAATCGGTTTATCCAGGAGATCATTTTTATGTTGATCTCATAGCTTGTTAGAGTAGCACACATATTCCCATAAAAAACAGTCTAAGTTCAGCGAGTATTCAGTGACGTGGTTAAGGAGTAAAAATATCTACCATGTCATGTGGAAGCAGCAGTAATAATAGTGGCCTATTGCCACATTTTGCTGAAAACCTGGTCGATAAAGTGCTGGAATCTGTGCTATGTAAAAACAAGAGAGACACTCCTCCTTCCTTTACCGATTCACCAGCATTGCAACAATCCTCCAGTTCCAGAAACCTACATCCTCTTAATGCCCAGCAAGCAGCACAATACACACCAACATCACTGCAGGCTACTAATCTCCACACTCTCCAATCTACTGCAAACACGACAGCTAAAAGTGGTTCGACACGAGAAGCAATTGCAACAGAAACGAGACGGCCACTAAAGCAGCAGAAGCAACAGAAAAATTGCTCAGAAGAAATTATAGTGAAAAGTAATAACCAATTTTGTTCATCATCATCTCTAATTTCCGATAGTTTACCCGTCAAAATGGAAGAATTCATTTATTTTGGGCCTGGACCAGCTAAATTGCCAACAGAGGTAAGAAATTTTAATTTTGTTTTTGAATAACCACCAACCGATTTCATTGAATTTATGAAGAATGCATACATATACGATTTCACAATAGGTTTTCACACGTTCTCTTGCTCATGCCAGACAATATTACATTTTTTCCTTTACATCTGAAAGTAATAAACTGACTTATTGACTACTTCAAACTATCACAATTTCATTTTAGTAAATTTTTAATAAGTTCATATTAATTGCGAAAAGTACTCACAATAGCTTTCTATTAATTTCTATTAATTCTAACATAATATAATGATGAGCTATGTAAGTATATACAAATTCCAATCATACTTTCAAGGTCATTTCAATCCCCTGGCCTGTTGAACTTGATGCAGTATTGTTAGTGTGCGTGCTGATGAAAAATGCGGCTGTATACCAGTAATATTAATGTGGGCATATTTCATATATTAAAACGTAGTATTCACGAAGTAGTTGGGGTATATTTAGCTTTTGTTCCCAATCCTCAAAGAAATATTTTACCATGCACGGTCTTTTCTCGGGCACAAACTAGTAGCGATATTGTTCTTAAATTGGGGTCAAACTATAATCTTGATGTACTGTGTACTGTACGATGCAATCTTATATCCCAATTATGATGATAACATGGACCATGATTCTTTCCTACACAGGTTTTGCAAACTATACAAAAGGATCTTCTTGATCTGAATGGCAGCCATGTAAGCATAATGGAGATGAGCCATAGATCACCGGAATTCACAACAGTGATCAATGCCACAATTGACAAGGCCAGAAAGTTGCTGTAAGTTTTTCTTTTTCATTAAATTATGTACACACTATGCGCGTATAATATATGTAACTTTGATAAAACAGTATGCTCTCACGATTTGTCAAACATATGTACTGACAGCTCATCGTGACTTTTTGACACATTTGACAGCTTCCTTAACATATATATGAAGTATACAATAAGAATGTCTGATGTTTTCATGAATTTACAGAAACATTCCAGACAACTACAAGATTCTGTTTCTTCAAGGAGGTGGCACTGGACAATTTGCTGGAGTGCCTTTGAATTTAATTGGTAGAACTGGCAAAGCTGATTACATTGTTACTGGGTCGTGGTCTTCTAAAGCTTTGAAAGAAGCTAACAAGTATGGACAAGCTAGTATGGTGCATCCTAAACTTGAAAAGTATGGCAGCATCCCAGACCCCTCCACTTGGAATCTCAATCCTGACGCATCCTACGTTTATTACTGCGCTAACGAAACTGTCGAGGGAGTAGAATTCCAATTTATTCCAGAAACTAATGATGTTCCATTAGTTTGTGATATGTCTTCAAACATTTTCTCACGACCAATTGATGTCTCAAAGGTACATAGACATATATTTCATATTACTTAATTGCAAGTCCATGATATGCATTTTTTATTACCGTGTTTTCCTATGTGATTCAAAGTTTTTTGTTAGCAAGCACAAACATTTTATTATGTTAAAAGTTTGGTGATTAATTTTTATTGTAGTTTGGCCTGATTTATGCTGGCGCTCAGAAAAATATTGGACCAGCCGGTGTGACAATTGTAATTATTCGAGAGGACTTATTAGGACAAGCTTTACCGATCACTCCAACCGTTCTAGATTATGCTATTATGGCTAAAGATAATTCTCTTCATAATACACCTCCATGCTTTGCGTGAGTTGGATATGACTCAACACAAAAAAATCCATGCATCATATAATATAACTTTTTGTTGTATATAGTAGTTTTGTTGTACTCAATAGTTTTAAAACATCTTATATTTTATAGAATTTATGCCGTTGGACTTGTATTCGACTGGATCCTTCAAAACGGGGGTGTTGAACAAATGGAAAAACAAGCCATTACGAAGTCGTCCCTAATTTACAACCTTATTGATAGTCTAGGAGGTTACTATACTTCCGCGGTAGATTCCAGCTGCCGAAGCAGAATGAATGTGCCATTCCGTGTAAAAAAGGACGAGGACTTGGAAAATAAATTTCTAAAGGAAGCAAAAGCCCTGGGATTGTTGGGTCTTAAGGGACATCGCTCTGTGGGTGGAATTCGAGCTTCCATTTACAACGCCATTCTTCCACAACACGTGGAAAAGCTTGAGGAGTTCATGAAAACTTTCAAAGGAAACAACCCTTAAAAATCGACATTACCAATTTATTTCAATCCTTTAAATCTTCCATACTAACTAAACTTGATGCGTACCTAATTAACAAATAATGTTCAACTATTCAACTTTGCTTGTGACGTTGTGACTTAAGTCAAAAGCAATCTTACATCGTTTAATACAAACTTATGGAAATTAATTCTAAAATGTTATGCAAACTGTATCAACTTGAGCATTCCAGCTTTAAGACAATATTTCAAGAATTTTTAATGAGCACTATAAAAATCCTTCTTTGTAACTCGTTTAATATTCATAGCTGTTGTATTCTCTGTTGCCAAAAATACTTTGAAGCATTCACGTTTCAGCCGAAGATGCTAATAAGTGCTCCCATTACAGTGCAGTCGAGAGTTTTTATGCATTACGAAATGGCTTATAGGAAAGAGGATTCCTACGTAAAACAAAATATTCATGAATGCCTAAAAGTCCTCCAGAACGGCAATACATATACATGAATATTGAGTATAAACAAAAGGGTTCATCATCATAAAGTCAAGAAAAGTTTTGCAAAAGTCTAACTTTTTATGTAGCAAAAAATCGAATTGAATTCACCTATATATTTTGCGAGATAGTTTTGATTGTAAAAATATGTGAAAACATAAAATGGGAATAGAAGCGCCTTTCGAATCGAATGGCATACTTATTCGGATGTTTAGTTTATGAATTGCATCATCAATTTTGTCTCACCCATTAACATCAACATCAATGTAAACACATTCTACATCACCGAAAATTGTAAACACAACAACTTGAACAAATGGAGGCTAAAGAATGAATGTATACATTTTCTAGTGTTTACAAGTACGGAACTCTAATAAAAAAATTAAAGTAGGCCTTTTAACGATGTTGTGGTAATTCAGAGAAAGTTGTAATGTGGAAAGCACTAGCTACTCAACACGCCTAACTTTTTAAAACGTTATCGCCTATGCATCATCACATATTCCACTCATTGTTGCGGCTGTGAAAACAGTAATATAGGTATTTATTATGTACTTTAATGTCGGAAAGTTGCAAAACTTTCAGTCGAAGAGAAAACTTCTTGCTTACAACGCAGTGCTTTCTTTCAAAAGTTTTGCGAAAATTACTCTACTGATATGATAGTAAAAGCACTTTCAACAGTTTTACAAATTTAAAATGCTTTAAACGTGTGAAAATACAACTGTCTACAAAATTTTTACCGTGTTCAAGACATTTATGAGATTAAATAAAATAAGCCAGATAGGAATTCTTGCTCAAACAAACAAAAATATTATTTGAATGTGGCAGTCACTAGTGCCTACTCTCTGCTGAAACTATTTTTCCAGGTCACGCACTTATACTTAAAAAGCAATAACAATTGTACGAAGACTCACAATCACAAGGAAGATTACACAAGCATAATAAGGTACGTGTTCAACAGAAGACAATGTGAAACAAATAAAACTAGTAAAATGTAATTAAAAGACAAGCACACACTACAAAATAAAGAATGAATTACTAAAAATATGTGTCCCGTGCAAAGTTATAGAACGTTGGCTTTGAATGTTTTACAAATAACTTGACCTTTTATTTCGTCGGCATTTCATTTTTCAAAGCATTGTAATTTTTCGGCAGAGTAACTGTTTCATCGGCATGTGTGCAATTATTTGCTGTAAACTTTCGTGGTAGATAAAACCGGGTAGTGGTCTGACAAAGTGGTTTTGATATTTTACCTCTATTTTGAGCTTGAGGTTAGCTTTGTTGGGAATTTCATGACTCTGATAGCTCTCTGATAAATTATGTGGAAAATTATTCCACTTACTTTATCGCCAGTGCTACATCATTTGCATATTTTCTCCCATTCAAAGTTTCTGTCCATTGTACGAACTCTATATTTACAGCTTTTCATTTCAACTGATTTTTTCCTTTTTCAAATTACACAATTATTTACGTTTTTATATTAAAGTGGGTTCGAATTCGAATAACACTCGAGAGTATTGCAGAGCACAATTATTTAACGTTTTGTGAGGAGTAAAAGCACTGAAAAACTTTCTCGGAAAACGAAAAAAAGGGATTCTTTTTACTTAATTTGAGATGTCTACATCCGGTTACCAAACTTTCACATTTCACTTCACATTATATATATTTGTTTCGGATATGTCTGGCATCTTGGTCCCTGGGTTTGCACAAAAATAATTTATTAACTGTATGGCATCATTTTTGGGAAACGAGTGGGAAAGAAATCGAAAGCTTTTCAGTAGCAATAACCTATTCTCGGGGAAAAAACTCAATTCGAAATTAACTTTCTTACTGGTTTTTTTCCTGTTAAACGGCAAACCACCAGCCATAAGTTCCGTTTCTTAACAATGCAAACATACTTACATTCGAATGACATATTTTCTATTTTAAAAATTCGTAATAATCAAATCAAATTAAGGGCTTTTGTACAAACGATATAAAATAGAAGCCCTATCCGAATATACAACTTTTTTCTTTTCGTGGATAACAAATTTCATTCTGATTTAGCATAGTATAGAGATATCGAATGTAATAGCAAGTCAATGGAATTCGATAGCTAAGAAGATTGTATTTCAGTAGCATGTAATATAATGGTAATAAATCTTTTTTAGGGAAAAAGCAATGTAGTAGATACCGTAAACCGTAACATGTCAATTCTTACGTGATATGAATATTTCAATACATGTATTTGGAGTGGGGTAACTTGATATCTCTCTCGGCACCATTCCTTAGAAAAAATTCCCCAATGGTGATGGTGACATCCACTTTTTACTTAGACTTATAGTAAAGTAAACCATACTGCTTTCATGTAAAAAAAAAGTTTTCGTTCCATTATTCGTGCAAATCGTTTGCACCCATTTTCTTTTCTTTTTCATTATTTAAGTCAAGTACGGAAAAAGTATTCATATTCATATTCAGTCATTTTATTATTTATTTTACACTTTATCACACTTTAAAACGTTTTCTTTGAAACAATCATAGCGTCATGAATATACATACATGTAAGTAAAATTAAAAGTTTTGAGCTTGTTTCATCTTTTCTCTTAAATGATCTTAAGCATTTCATACTTCATACCTCATCATGTGGAAAAAGTTGTTCATCTTCTTTTAGTCAAACAAACAAGACACTTTAAAGCTACGCTTCTCTCCAGAGGAGCAAACTAACTAAACTAATCACTAAGTTGAGAAAATGAATTGGGCACTTGTTCAATGTAAAAGTAAAAGATACTTCATAGATAAACAAAATTTGCAAAAGAGAAAAATGGGTTTTTGGTAAGAAGCTTCTTTTGTTCTTAACAAGTTTATAAAATATGCATAATTTTACATGGTATCATGTATTAAATTAAGGAAGGAAAATAGGTTGAAAATGAGAGAGACAAAAAGTACATGACCCAGACCTTATTCCATGTGCGTATTTATTCTCCCACAGACATTTTCCTATCAAGAGGCTGTTACTTTATGTACCACTTTCCTCCCCCATGTCTCCACAAAGCTTTCAGCTTTCACCTGCCTCGTCTTACCCTGTCATGGTGTAGCCGTGTGCTTTTTGTTGGTTTTATACATCCACTTTCACAATTTTCTCTCAGTTTCAAGCTAGCACTCAAAGTGAACGGAGCAGCGGAGTGGATGAACAAGCATATTGCATTGCTTATTCAACTTGGTTAGTCTTAAAAGTGCTGTGCTACGCGTTGCATTGAGGGAAAGCACGTTCTGCCTGATACTACCAGATAACATTACAATCTAATATATTTTTGTAAAGGGTTGGTTCGTCGGTGTGTGTGTACAATTATTGCATGTGTTTTGAAACCATAATGTTTACTCTTGTCATCGGTAAATAATAATAAGTTTGAGCATCTTTTGTACAGATCCAAAGCGCTATTCCATAACAATCAATCATTTTAATGGTTTCTATCTTCGGTTTGGTTCTTGGGTAATGGGTAGCCAATGTACACTAGACACAATGTACGTGCTGGTGTCGGTGGAGTGCTAAGATACGATTTGAGAAAATGAATACGGTGTTGTGGTTATAGTTGAGCTGGTGGTGCTGGTACATGGAGTCTCGACTTGTTTCTGATATGATAAATTATCATAAACTTAGACAACGATAAGATGGGTAACGTGGTCGCTGATGGTGAAAGTACTTTATTTACACAAAGCTATTATGATGGTTTTAGTGTTGCTAGTGTTTCCCCTGCTGCGACCAACAATAATGGGAATTCAAATGTATCCGGAAAGCTTCAGAACTTTACGTATATTAATGATACTGCCACTATTAAAGAGTACATTGGTGTTGATAATGAATCCGTTTTTCAGTATATGTTTATTATTTCCATCAGTGGTTATGTGGTTAATGCAACTCTATTCTTTACTATTTGTTGTCGTCAGAAATTCCGGAGGTACACTTTTCCTTAAGCAAGCATTTTGCTAAGCTTTTATTGTATTTAGCTTGCTTTTAGTTTTAGTGATTTACATATATTTCCCTTTTCAGGAAAATCAGTTTCTATATGGTGATATTAAATATGGATTATATTTCATTTTTTCATACAGGGCAACAAATTACTTGCTAGCAAATCTTTGTGTGAGCTCAATTCTATTCTTAATGGCAGTCAATCTTCGATTGATTGAAAGAACTCATGGACCACTTTGGAACTACACTGAAGCAAACTGTATATTTTGGTCGATCATCCGAAGTAAGAGCTTTGTAATCACTAGAAAACGTGATTCACATCTTAATAAAAATGGCTTCATGTCAAACCATATTATAGGAACTTTTTATTATGACATTCATACCAAAATTTGATATATTTGAAAAGTATGGAATATCATATTTATATTAAGTTTATTATTCTCACATCTCACAATATACTCGATGAGAGACCTTTCTAGTTGTTATATTAATCGTCGATTTATGAGCTAAAACGCCATAAAACGTGGGAGTAGTTTTAGGTATAACTTTTATGTACATCCATGCTATAAAACAAATAATGCTTCTAGGTATGTGATTAGATTACACACTGTTAGAACAAACGTTATGATTTTTTTAGTAAACTGCTTTCGTTTCACAGGAAAAAATAGAAAGCCTATATGTTAGGTTATAGTGTTTAGCTGACATGTTTAATAGAATAACATCTCAGACAGGTAACTACCTACCAAACTACACAACTGTCGATGCATCATGTAGAGAGTGAAGACTTGATTGCAGATTTTTCGTTCGTGTCTTGTTTGTGGCCTAATTTATGTTCCTGTAGATAGCTGAATGCACACGAAACCAATGACCGACAATAAATCATTTTGTCCAGTAAGATTTTTTTGCAATGTTTGTCGACGATAGAACGTTTAACATATCTGATGACGGTTGGGAATAAATATTTATACTGCTTTCCCAAAGTCCCTCGTTGATTGCTTAATTACTGCGATTTTATGAACAGGAATTCCGCAGGCTCTTGCATCTCTCACGATTGTGGCGATTAGTTGTGACAGAAGTCAAGCTGCGAGAATTCTGGTGAATCGACCTAGTTCCACCGATATGACCAAAAAGATTCTCCGCATATGGATCATTGCGGTTTTAACAACAATCCCGAGGGGCTTTCTCTACCGTTACACTCCGGATGTGGAAACATCCGTTTTGGCTTACAAATGCTCGGCGGTACGTAATACGCATTACCTTATATTGATTAAACTAGTTACGTTGTCACTTAAACTGTGTTTTTCTTGGCACATGGCAGATTCAATTCAAACATAACCACTACAAGAGAAATTCAATAAATGGAAATATGCTAGCCAAAGCTCAATTACAGTGAAATCTCTAGCCAGTAGTCATTTTTTAATTTACCAAGTCCAAGCAAGCTTTTACCACACTGCTCATAAATATCACTTTGTTTTGTGCTGACATGTGCCATGTGCCACTTTCGTGGCTGCTTGTAAATGTCCAATTATTTTCTTGTCAATCAAGTCCTGTTTTGTTGGCTGATACAATGGTGAAAATACATAGCAAAGCTTCATTTATTTCCAAGTTTGACAAAGTGTATTCAGTCAGACATTCAGACTTGTTTATCAAGATAATAAATTTTCTTTTGCTTTGTGATATGAAATGGAAACATTTCAGTTTGAAGATGTCAGGTTGAATTATTTTCTTAAACCTGGAATGTCAAGGTAGTGTGTAGTAGAAATGAAAGTATCGCACAATCTTATCATTATCTCTTCTCTTGTAGATTTTGCTACTATGCGAAATTTAATTGACTTGAGTATACGTTCAATTAAAAACATCATTAAAGAGTTTATTTTAAACTGAGTAGGATAAATAAATGAGTAATTAATCCACAAAAACATAATTTTCGATGTTTCCTATTTTGATACCTTTGCAGGTTGCAGTCGGGCCTAATGGAATTTTCAACTTGTTATACGCTTTCTTTCATATGGTCTCAATATTCATGCTCCCCATGTGCATCTTGATTTGTGGTAAGGGCCTAATTTTTCGACTTATTTGGCAAAAGCTGCCAAAAATTATGATTGTATGATTGTATTTCACTGTTACTTAAATAGTTTTTCACTCGAAAATTGGCATAACATGAATGACAATCCCTACGGAAAAAAGAAAAATTCTAACCAATTTGTTTTTATTTGCATTACAAAATATGGATTCTGTTTTTGATAGACACATTTGCACAATAACATTTTTTGTTAGCATTCCTTCGATCCGTTAACGATGTCATGTACATATGTATGGCACATGTATTTTTCTCGGTTTATTGTTGGGTAGCTAGTTCTATCACTTACTGGTTTTTCGAAATACATTTGCAAACAAAGAAAAACTCGAAGTAAACAACCAATCAGAGTTCAATGTAATGGAAAGTCAGTGTTGTTTGAATGTATATTTTATGATTTTCTGATTGCTCAAAGGTAGACCATTTCAATAACTGTTCAAAGTAATAACGAGAGAGAACCATATTCTTGAAGTTTCTTATGGTCCTAAAAGAAACTTTTGATTGAATACTCAGGCACAATGATTCAAATGAGAAAAAATATTTCGACATACATTACTTATGTATGCAATATTCAACTTCACAAGTTTAACCTCGCTTTCCCTTTAATATTCTTTACAACAAATAAATGAAATTTAGTTCAATAGATAATTGGATCACTTATGCGTGGTTTTTTAATGAAATTCAAAAGATAGTCATGTTGCCACAAGATTCGATTAAAAAGAAATAAAATTCAAGTGAAAGTAAGCAATATCTATTGCACTGTTATTGGTTCGGCTTGTGTTCAATGACGATAAAAACTGGCTAAAATTGTACCTTTTAAGACTCTTTCGATAGCTTTCAAGATTCAAATCTACAACATAAAAAACATAGCTTTCATAAAACTACAACACTCATACGCGTCGTGTTGTAGCGTAACCAGAACCAGACGGTTTACATGAGAATGAGATATATGAGAAAGAAACGGTCTTGTTCAGATTCCGATCCGATGTTCTTCATTTGTGCCAAGCAAGTTCCAAAGCGAACGTACCTATTCTACATACACATTTAACTTTATGGCAATAACTCCTTTTAATCTAGTTTCAAGGAAACATCACATCTTGTTTGCGAACCAGACAAATTTTGCAATAAATTGTTACTTTGCTAGGCATCTATTCACACAACTTTCCAGTAATGTTGTTTGCTTTAACTGCAGCTGTATGCCTATCATAATCGTAATCCCATCGTCATTCGACTAATGTGTTGCACAATACCATAAAAAAGATACAGTCTCATCCTTACAAACTAGAAGTTCCTACCTGTCTGTAAACTTTCAGTAATTTCACGTTACATTGAATTGAATCAGTCGCAAAAGTCTTGTTCATCGTGAAAGTACTTTATATGATACCTGCTTTTTGACGAACATCATAATCTGCACTTAAGTATTGCACCGAGAGCAATAACAAACATGGGCTGTTCCAGACAGGCTTTATGCGGCGACGGGGTAATTTTTACACCACGTTACTTTGATGACATGTGTATCTAGCGATATTCTGCGTGAGCCTTTTCAGGGATTTTCGGCTTTGTGTAGAAAATGAGAAATTTCTCCAAAATGCTAAAAATGAGTAGTAACCGTACTTAGGATCCATAATCTACACAAAGCCACGGCACATTGGAAAATTGATTTTGTGGCAGAATGTTATGCATATTCATTGGTTTACTTTCTTTTCTATAGATATATACAGCACAGTACAGAAAATCGTGTTTCTCAAATCCCGACATGTAAGTTTCCACTTCGTGGAATAAAAGTATACTTTCACTTTATATTCATTTTCACTTTTCATTTTGTTTTGAATTGTTAAGACATCCCTGTGTGGTCGACAACAGGAAGACACTCAACTTCACAAGAAACAACTTCAACTCCTCCGTAATTCCTGTATATTTGCGGCTTTGTTTATGATTTGCTGGCTACCCTGGGGAATATATCAGCAGTTGGGGGATCTCCCAAAGACCATTGTATCTTCAGAGTTTAGATATCTTATTTGGATTCATTTTAAAACAATAAGATATTTACCATTCACAGTGACAGCATTTTTACCTTTATTATTTGTCGTGTGTACGTACGATGCAAACTCATTCAGCTATTGGAAAAAGTGTTTTGGGAGACCTCGACCCGGCAATACAACTAGTGGACAAAATTATCGAACTAATGGTCTCGTAGAAGGATGCGACCGGGGCAATCAAAGAATGGAATTACGTCATAATCGACCAAGACCATTAAGAATTCTTGTGAACAATGTGCAGCAACGTGCACATCATCCGGACCACGATGACCTCGATGAAAACAACGTTTGATGTCGAGAATAATGATAAAAAGTCCAGACATGGAAGAAAGGAACCCCTTGCGTGATTTAAATTATTTTGCTAATGATATATATTTTGGATCAAATTGATATTTTATTATTGAAAGCGTATAAAATCCATTTTTTTATTTGCCAAAATCCTGTTGAGATCAAAATTAAAATGCTGAGATCAACAAAATTAACTGAAGCACGGAAGAAATGATACTGAAGGATTTAACTGCCATATACACTGCACAATCTATGTTTAATAAGTTAATATTTGCCTACTTGATGTACCTAATATATGAATTTAAGCGGCCATTATTTCCTCTTAAAGAAAATGTAATAATATTATACTATTTCAACATTAAAAAAGTAATTTCAGGATTGATGAGTTCTTAATCATGTTTCGGTAAGGAAATAATTGTTTTCATCATTAATATACTAGCTTGAATAAAGCGAAAAAAACGAATTCCATGGGTGTTAGACAGACTTCAGTAGAAACGAACATCATCATAATGCAGTCGAGAAATGGTATCTAGTATCATACATGTAGCATGGACTTACATATATTATATTGCTTTGCATTGGATGTTGCGGGGTAAGTGTAACGACATCAAACGCGTATTGAAAAGTGAGATTGAGAAAGAAAAGATTATGAATTATAACGAAAACGAAAAGGCACCACAATATCAATCTGCATAATACATAGGTATATTAACTTCATATTAACTATACTAATTTTTATGCATTTGAATTCTAAATACAAGCTGTCAAGCTTGAAATCACTGTTCTTTAGTTTTTAATAATTAATACCCCACTCATGCATTACATGAACTATCACTTACCAGGACAAGTACACACCAACCAGTTATAAAAATCCATAAAAATCATTTCTGCTGATACTGCAACCGGCATCAAAAGCTACACCTAACACCTGCTTTCACCAACCAAATATTTAATTATTTCAGAATAAATAGCTTTGAATAATTCTATTAACAGTCGTCTATTCATTAGTTTACAAAGGTCTATAGCTCACTTTGTTTTCGGTATTAAAACAGAAGCTACGTACTTAACGATGACTATCTTAACGAAGACGAACGAAGTACTTAATTATCGGAAATATATGCATACAGACAACAGAGGAAATGTTCATTTTTTATGCTAGAAGGATAAAATAAAATGATAAGTGAACGATGACGAACACAGAATTAAAAGTTTTCATTTTCATATTTTGCCGTCTATAATTTCGTGCTATATAAGTACGACAAGTAAATACGTAGTTGGGGAATAAATGATCTTGAGCTGAGTTGATGCATAGCTCCGAACTGAACTACACTACGTTACGTTGCTTCGTTTAGTGTCTCGTTAAATTTTCTAAATAACAAATTCCTATGAACAAAACGTGCATCTGCTCAGGTTAGTTTTATGCATTCACTAATGGATCACTCCGGAGTCCGGAAGCAAAATAATGAACTTGCTCAGACAACATAAGATAGTAGATCTTTTATTGCCAAAGTCGAAGTGATGTCTTGTCCAGTTGATTCCTTTTTAGAGTTTCTTTAATATTACGAAGCAGATTTTAATTTCATTTGTTTCATTTTGCTTCGCTAATTATTTTAGAGGCTAACTAAAAAAAGGCTGCACATTTGTGTTGTTGTTGTTGCTTCAGAGAAAGTTAGATCGTTAAATATATATCGACAAAGATATATGGATATAAGGTCCCAATTGGAATATTTTTAGGTTAAAGAAAATGAGGTCCTTTTGTACTAACAATGGGACTTATGTATGCATGAAATGGATAGTCTACCGTGCCGGAACTTTTGATTCCGATAGAAATTCAACTAAAGAATTTTTCCATTATTATCAAGATTTCAAATAATGAATTCAAATATAGTTGACTTTTACCATATATGTATCTAGTTAGTTAGTTCCCTCATGGGGAGTTTATTAGACGGTTTCTGAGAGCAGAGCTCGCCCGCCTTTGAAATTTCGCGATCATAATTCATAAAGAAGTACATATTTTGATTATTATAAGTGAAGATATTAAATATGAGTAATGTAAGAGTAAATGGGTTTCAAGAAAATTGTAAATTAAAATAATATATGTATCCCGGTATCATAAAAGTGTTCCTCTGATTCGGGGGGATAGCAGGCCAGGGCTCATCACACACGGTTGGGCAAAGAAAAATATTAATAATAAAAATATAGTAAGAAATATACGGAGTTATATTTGACTGAGAGACGACGGTTATGCAAATTTTCCTTCATCTTAGGTTAAGTTCCTTCACCTCAGACAATCCGTCAACGGTTTGCCTTCGGTGTGGGTGCTGCTTGGTAGTTGTGCAGGATTGCAAGGCTTGCAAAGTAGAGTGTGAATCACTCTCCAACTAGGAGACGGCGTCGTTTCAACATTGACATGACATCTGTGCATAATGACATATATGTATCTATAATACACACAGGACTATGGGGGGCTCATCAATATGCAGTAAGTAGTAACTGAAGCTAATTGGGTGTTTCATCGATTGAAGCAAATTAGTATTTTGATTAAAGCTTCACATAGTAAAGCTAAATATTTTGGTTAATTATTCGAAAACTCATTTGTAAATTGCAATCCTTGATGTTCAAACTGCCTGTGTGAAGTACTATTTAGGTCACGAAAATAAAAATGTTTGAAAATTTCATACATCTAATCGTAAGTTCATAACCTTAATAGGTATGAAGTTACAGGAATCGATCGCTCTCAAATCCAATTTAGATATATACTTAATTTTCATGTTCAGCTTACTAATTGGCAGATGTGTAACTGAACTATGTGTCGACAAAGAATTGAAGAAATTACACTATTCTCTTAATTATACATTGGGTTGTGATTGTCTCATCGTTCTGACAATGTACTGTACATACAGAGTACATAACATGTAAAAGTTGTTAATTATTCACATTGTAAGAAGGTCGAAAGCAAAGTGGTAGAACTGTACTAATTTTCTGAGAACCTGCCGACGTTTAATATGCCTGACAACTTTAATCAAAGAATTCACAAGACATCTTTTGTAACTACTTCAGCATATTCTCGTTACTCCATATTTTGGATTCAATGAATAAGGACATATGCACAGATGTGGTCAAATAATTACTGCTGAATACGGACTGTTTTGAATCACATTTCGTATTTTATTTTCAGAAAGTAAACAAAAGATTCCAAGTTTCAACGCAATATTCACGGAAAAGAGTTGAAAAGTAGCTCAGTGGTGTTTAAAACAAAATTCGCATGCTACACAGGATGGTGAAAGTTCACTATATGACGCATTCAGCATTTGTATTCACAAAAGTAACGTCTAGCATATTCGGTGAAAGTGATCTTGTGTTTTATCGGTATTATTATTGCAATACTAATGCTGGTTGTATGAAACCAAATTATTTTCTGGCGAGAATGGTTAAACTAACATAATGTATTGCTCAATTATGCAAAGGGCCGCTATCGCTATTACTTTGTTCGTTTCATCATCATCCCTATCACGTATATATTTAATGCATAATGAATGTATGTGAACAAATAAAATGAACACACTCATAATAGGAAGTGCTCTCTTGGGCATGGAAAGTAAAACTCTTTCGAGCTTGAAGCAGCTTCATAAAGAGGAAGAGTCATAGCCAGGCCAGGATATAATACGTATTACGAAAACAAAAGAATTTTTTATCAAACGATGGTAAAGTGAAATTTATTCCAATATGTTGTATGTATGTCTGGTCCTGGTCTGGTCTGAAAATAGTAAAATATCGCTTTGTTGAATAATATACCTGTTAATAAAAATATTAACAACGAACGAGCTGATGCTTTCTGTAGTAGTCTATCGTAAGTAGCCGTAAGAGATTAATTGCTTATGTTATTTTACGATTCAATGGAAGTCTAACACGCAGTTCACAATCATCAGTCATCCGTAAAAGCATCAGAGTATTATTTTGTAAACAGATTCAGGCTTCAGACTAGACTTCAGCTTAGAATATATTTTTCAAGTTCCAAGTAATTTGAACCATTCAATTAATGTAATGACGCAAGTATTTTCCCATGAATTCATCTTAAGTTCATTTTTAAAAATTCAATCGTTTTTCTTTCTCTCTTGTTTGTCTTCGTATATTTTTTCTCATTTTAACAGAGGGTTCACTTTCACTTGATAAAACACATCGAATTCTTCGAAACATATTTCGTCTGCTATTTTAGTAGTCCAAAGTCCAAAATGAAGCACAAAATTGGGTAACTACATTTTGGTACATTAATTTATATGCTGCATAGTTATAAAACCTTATTGGCTGGTAATCATAGAATGTCACGTATGCTTCAGTGCCAGTGCATCACTTGTAATTCGTCTAATAAATCTCCAGTTAAAGGTAAACAGCTTTCACTGCTTTCACTTTGTGTGTTCTTGTTGCGTATGAAATGTGTTGCACGGGTTAGCCAAAGAAAAGCAATTCTTAGAAATATGTACCATAAGTTAAGCCAGTTCAGACATTTTCATTTTTATTCCACTCACATTTATGTTGAGTAACCTTTACAGGTAATTCGCGATGGTTCTAGAGTATAGAGTTTTGTTGAATTGACGAGAGTAGAAGGAGATACATATTTGCCGCAAAAACATCTACTATGACGTGTAAAGAAAGCCGAGAAAATAAAAAAGCATTACATTCTATGCGAATTTCATTATTTTCTTTTTTCATTCAGTTATTTCGACAGGTGGTGTATAACACACAGTAGTTCACAAGGGTACGTTGTTAATTTTTTGACCCACTGGGAAAAGTTATGCGAAAATAAAGCAGAGGATAAACCGAATGAAGATATGTTCGATGTGCATCCACCACATTATAGCTGTTGTGTGAACAGATCAATGGTTTTTCACTTGCATGCACACTAAATTAAGCTATGTACAACTATATACCTTTGGCTATATGCGATTTGAAACTATTGCGATATGGCATGTAAGCATCTGTCTAAAGGTTACCTTAATTCGGAATTCGCAACCCACACAAATTTAAAAAAAATATATTTAGTAAGGCTATGATATTATGGGAATCCCAATAAATAACATGTGTATGCACAACCAATGAATTACAGTTTTCATTCACATTTATCAAGTAAGTAATAATTCCATAGCTTTAAAGCAGAAAGGGCAGATTATAAGTGATAAGTAGGGGATATTTTTTATAAGTTTAGTTTTTTAATGAGGCGGGTTTCATAAAGTTTTGAGATTGCATTAAAAGTCCCTACTTGAATGCATAATAATGTATATATCACATAAAGTTATTTGTTAACAATAATGAGGACGAAAATTTCAGGAGTAAACGGAGTTGTTAAAAATGATATCGCAAAATCGCACTATTACATGAATTATGAATGCTGATCTGTTAGAAGGGAAAGTTTGCTTAGACCTGAATTGGGGTGACGTGACCCATGTGTCCGTCGAACACTACATGTACTCTATCTGCCTGGAGCAAACTAAAGTAAGCAGGAAGAAGAGCAAACACTTCAATAGATTGCTTTTATATATCTACATTACGTAAGTGGTTATACCTTCTCCTAAATAATTGTCAATAATAAGAGAACGTTATTAGTTGATATTATTTTCATCCAGAAATTTGATAAATCAGAAATAAATCAGATAATAGTAACTTTTATTTTTCACTTTCTACTAATCAACATTTTTTGCAAACTTTCCAAACTCAATCGTGATTTTTCATTTTCCTCAAGTAACAGTTTTAGTTCTTGATAAATCATCATGTCTTGATACGCCATTTCTCTTGGAGTCACTTCTGTCGTCTTTCTCAATTCATTTTGATTCTCTTCGAAATATTCTCTTCTAAGAAGTTCCTTAGACTTTTTATGGTGGACTGACATTCTTTCAAAGAGTTTGCTTTTCCCCGATTGTTCATGAGAAAATACTTCTCTACTTTTGAATGCATCCATTTCTCTTTTATTCTCCTGTCTTCGTCGTCTTCTATTGTTCTTGCTTTCATTATGATTATCGGTTGGATCTTCTGAACAACAACAAGTTGTCAGCAAATAAGGAATAAGTTTTTGCTTGATGTCTGAAGGTAAAGATGTATCCTTTGGATCTTCAGGGTATGTGATTAGCTCTGGGCTGAATGGTTTGTCACAAGAAAGAGATATTGATAACACATTACACATCTCAAAGATATATTTGTGACTTAAAAACTAGAAAGAAAGCTAGAACTTTCTGGTATTTATTTTACCCATTCATGACGTTCAAAGATGTGATGGAAAATAGTCTTCTCAAATATCTCGACCATCCGCAATAATAAAGAGCTGGCTTATGAAGAATGCTTTCAAGAATTCCAATTTCTTGGATAAGTCGTACTGTTCGATTCAAGGCTGCCTCTTGTCTAACCTCCTATATTATTTGTTTGCGCACCCCCGCAAGCACGTGGAAAAACAAGGAATGTTTGCAATTCTTTAGCTTTATGGTTTGTGGCTTTTAAATGTATAGAGAAAGTAAGTTTGTAGGCATACAACTGAAGAAGCATCAGCCTAAATCGTGACGTGACATTAGATCACTCCAACTCTTTCGTGACACTAATAAATTGGTCTGATTTTTGAACTTTTTATCAATGTTTTATTGTCTAAACTTTGTCTTGATGTTTTACCTGGATATTGTCTACTGCCAGTCCAAGAAGTAAGCTCATTAAAACCATTGTCACCATCAGAATATAAACCGAGTAAATTATAAATAGTGGTATGTGCAAAAATCCTTTAATTTCTGTTGATGCAGTCCAGGTTCCTCCAAACACACCCCAAAAGTCTATGTCCCCAGTCATCATCATGAAAACTTTGAAAAGGCCAAGGGGTATAAAGCGAAAAAATTCATTCTACGCAAAATAAAATCAACATAAAACAGCATAAATAAATACATTTTAGAGAAATATTCCAAAAATCAGAATTTACAAATATTAAAATGTATTCATGTTTTTGGCTAGAAATGATACAAAAAATATGTTGATACATACCTGGGGTAACATGACTGAAAATCCCAAAGCAAAGGCTAATAAAACCGGAGAAAATGTGAATAAAAGCAAACAAAAGTCGCGTAAAACCTGGAAATAAAAGATGGAAAGAATTTGCAATAAGCACAATTGATTTTTTTCTTCTTATATTGAACTGTAAAGGTGTATATTGTATTGATGCATAAAATGTGATGCGTTTGCAAGTCTATTCTTTAGACTCTTGCCAAAAAAAACTTGTTTTCTCTGTGGCTTTTCCTGTTTCTTTTAATAAAATGTAAGTTGTTTCCCTCTTGGCAATAAAATCAGTGATTGATTACTCGAAGTTACATATATCGTCAATCCATGTGTCTGGGTTGTTACGAACAGCTTATATTCTTTCAAATGGACCAACTTGGAGCCAGTGAAAGTGAAAAAAGTTACCTGTTATTATACAGATGCTTTGTGGCCAGGTACCAAATCACAAATTTTATAATGGATTTGATATGTATGTATTTATTGAACTTATACGGTTATGAGCAATACCATTACCATTACCTTAACAAAAATACCAACAAATATCCCAAAGTAAGGAATTCGACCAACTTGCTCCAAAACGAATATCCATCCAAACACCAAAGTAAACTGTAATAAAAATAATTTCAAAATAAAGCATTTATAAAAGTGGTAACTTGCGTGTTGTGCACCATTACATTGAATTAATTTTTTTTCTTATTCTTCATGAATGCAATATGTTACTTTAATGTTTAGTACGTAATGGAACTTTCTTTTGAAAAATAAAAATATATGGGGTAATGCTGGAAATATCATACCGCAGCATGAGGATAATGCCAAGTGTGGGCATAAAGGCCCAAGCTAGGTGTCAAGCTAATCCCAATGTTCACTGCTAAAATCCACCATGCGAAATTCAAAGGAGCTTTAAAGTAGTCGTACCAGCCTTCACATAGCTTGTACAGTTCATACAAAATCACAAAACCGACATATACACAAAATAAATATGCCAAAATCGTTGTACGAGTGGATGGGTCACAGGACATTTCATGAGCCTTGAAATATTGGGAAAAGGAATACCACTCTTTTTTTCTGCTTAGTCTGCTGTCATATTTCTCGTCTTCCACTTTCTCCGATGTTGCCTCAGGAAAAAATAGACCAAAAGTTGCCTTTTCCACTGTATCATTACTGTCTCTTCCTGTTATTTTCACTTTCTCTATCAATGTGGTTGAACCAGCCATGACTGAACTTCCGTTAGTAGGTGGTGGTGCAGTGATATAAAAACAAGTAGCTCTGACGAATGTGTCAAATACATAAAATGTATACAGAAAAATCAGGAACAACTGTTAAGAAAATAAGGAAAATGACACTGATTAATGCTTTTTCATTTGGAAGTCAAGCAAATTTAATGATTTTCATAAATCCAGCGTCAGATGTATTGGAGTGTCATTTCATATTATTTTAAGATGAGTCAAAAGCCAGCCAATGAGAAGCAATGGCAGTAATGTTTAATGCATAATTTCTATTATATAACGTTAGCAAGCAATTAGGTACATATACTAAATTTATTTCAAAGAAAAGGTTTTAAAAAATTCATTAAATGCAATAGAGTTCCAATTTTTGCTTTCTGACATTTTATACGTCAATTCATATGCCTCTTTTCTGAAGTACTGTAATTAGTGTAATATTAAATTGTTTTAAGGATAGCCGCAATGAATACATAATTTCTAATTAAATAGAATAGAAGGAGATTTGAGACTAGCATACTCCAAAAATTAAAACAGTTTCATTCAACTCGGCCGGAATTTCTTCGAGTTTAGTATTTAATGATATTCTCTTGTTAAATTAACTATTTTAATATCTATTAGACATATGCATATATTTAGAGAGTTCTCTGGTATTCATGCTTTCACTTACGTATAAGCTGCGAAAAAATAAAAACACTTTCCGAACACTAAGCCACTTTAGGTGAACAAACGCTTCCACGAATGGATGATTAACTACCGCTTCAATGGCTGCCAAGTCGGCTCGCAATAAATAATTCAGAAGCTCTGTTTCCCGTGGTGGAACAACTACTGAAGACTCAGAGTCGGAGGAGGAAATGGATGTTGACGACGAAGGTGGCATTGCGGACTGTGATGATAATGCAGTGGGAGTGAGTGGCGAATGATATTCTGCACCATTTCGGTAACGATGTCTGCCTCTTCTTTTCTGTGCTTTCGCCTGGTTTTCATTTGAACCACCTTGTTTTAGTTCCTGAGAGCGACCACCTGAATAATAAGCCTTTTCCGGTAATGTTGAGGATTTCAAGGCTATGTTTTTCACGGTGAACCCTTCATGAATAGCGGTATCCTGTAATAGTAACCTGCAATTCAAGCAAAAGGTAATTAATTTGTGTTACAGTCTTTTGTTTTCATTCATTGTCGGGGGATCAGACCAGCCTATTTTTGCAAGCATTCATCATTAGATCGTACTCATTAAATACCTATTTTCATCATATGTACGTTGCAATGTTTTTCTTTATCGCTAGTTTTTTCACTGTTACGAGTTATAATACTCTGAATTGTTAAGCTTTGCTGCAAAATTGAAGCAGAAATTATTGTCCAACAACCTTGTGAAGAACAAATTACGATGTACATACGCATATTAGTATTATGTACCTGAAATCTAGACGTAAGCCTCTGCTAGTCCTTTTCTGTTCATGAATTGTTATCCGCTTGTCAAATTCAGCTTTCAGTACATCTGGGACAAAGTGAGTGAGAATGGTTGCGACGCTTGTACCATCCACCCTGAAAAATTGTTGATAGTCATTGTTCATTGTTCTGTAATTTGGATTATGTCTTTGTCAGAAAAAAAACTCATCAAGTTTTGGAGACACGCATTGAATGAGAAAATGTTTTTTTGTAATAATGTAAATGGAATTTATATCTAGATGCAGTGAAAAAATTGAAACCTAGTTGTTTTCACAGAAATATAGCTACTTAAAAGCTACTTTTTTAAACTGTCAGTCTGTCAGTGTCAGAGAAAACTTATATTTCAGTGCATGTACTACTTATACGTACAATATATGCATACATAGCTACATACTCCCGATATTTTTTGTCAAAAGTCACACCTTTGTTTCCAGCATTTTCGTACACCTTATTAATGGAAAATCAAGAACCAAGTAATTTAAATTAATACCAGTGACTTATATTTGCTCCATTGTTCAACAAAAACTGAGCTGCCTTGCTTAGACGATTTCGAGCTGCATAATACAACGGTGTTTCTCCTGCATCATCCTCCGAATCCACATTAGCCCCACCATCGGTTAGAATTTGCAAGCATTCTATAGCTTTCTTGGTGCAGGGCTCACATCTGCAATCTGTGAACGTGAACAAGAGCTCATTTTCACAAAGTGACATGCTATAAATCACTATATAACGAAGGTGGAAATTCTTACTGTGTTAGGGAGTAAGATTCTGGGATTTTTAACATATGTATACTGTATACTTTCAAGAATCGAACAATGAGAACGTTTACCCATGGGGAAAAGACAAGGGTTTAGGTAAAGTGTTCCAGGGATTCAGGGATATGATGATATGTAGGAGTTTCCACGTAGGGTAAAAATGAGACAGGTAAACAAATGGTATATATCAGGGTAGCAATGGGAGAAATATTTCCCTTTAGAGAATTTTGCGGACTAATAGATTTCTCTGCTTTCTCAAATCACATCTGAAATTCCTTTAAATTTTTCGATTTGTAGTTTTGCATATACGAAGATTCTTATAGGTATGTACCGAAAGTATGTGTGTATACATATGTAGTATACTAGCAATTTATTACCTGAAGTAACAACTAAATGTAACGGAGTCCAGCCATTGTCAGCATGAATATTTGTTTTCACTGAAAAATCCCTTACGAGGATTCTGAGACAGTTGACACTTTCCTTTTCTGCTGCATGGTGTACCAGTGTGTAGTACTGGTCTGTATCATTTTGAGTATCAAGGGGAAAATTTACAAACTCGATGAGTTTTTCCAATAGTTTTTCCCAGTCTCCTTGAAAAATGAGGGTTTTCAACTCATCAAATATTATTTTATCATTTTCATCAAGAGAATTGGAAACCCTCTTTGAACCTATTGGTGTAGGCGATTCCGTTTGAAGAACAAGCAATGGAAATACATTGCTTTCATCCTCATGAAATGGCTGTGCTAGTCCATTCTTGGAAGGCGAATCTTTGGTGAAGCTCATTGTCAACACTACTACACGCCTACCCCTACCCTTTTGATAAATTAACTCATGTATCGAGATAAGAAAAATAAATAAACTTTCACAATTTTCAGAGTGAGCTGTCGTAAGTCGTAGTATGTGATCTAGTTCATTAAATTTTGACTACGTATTTTGATCTCTTTTTCATACACCTACCGGGTTCACATTTATTTTATGGATTAACGCGTACAATATTATTTTGAACTAAAATGGTAACCCCTTCAGCTATAAGGACATTATGTACTTTTTCGTTCTAAAACTTTTAAAATTAATCAAAGTAAATGTCACCACATTTGCATTTATAACGCTATGTTTTACGAACTTTATGAAGGCTAGAAATGATAGGTAAGTTATGAGGTTCTAGGTTGGAAATGGAATCCATGTCACACATGACTATGACTGAAGATTAGCATTCGATACTATGTCACTGAACTTTTTTGGGAGATTACAAAATGTAAAGTTTTACGTATATATGTAATAAGTCTGAAGTAAGGTATGCAATGGAAACCCGGTAAGTAATTGAATTTTATCATACCAAAATTGGGGATAAAAGGCGGCTTATGTGTAGCATAGAAAAAGCAAAGATAAAAACTGTTGAATTTTACTGATAAGTTGTTGTATAGTTTTCATGAACTAATATCCTTTCATTTATCTGTGTACTATTGATACGATACCTAACTATAACATGGTGATAGGGAATATGGAGAGGCGATTTCGATGTAAAATGTGTGATTTCCATTAAAACAATTAAAGGTCGTATGGAGTTTTGAATTTAGCCACCGTACATACAAAAATGCAACATATTTCTTGTATTCCTCCAATGTTAACTCATATTTTTTTGTGTTTTTTAAATTCAATTTTGA